>CAJNSZ010002111.1:0-17920 GCA_905329745.1 Rotaria sp. Silwood2
CAAAACATCCCCTGAAAAAGGTCTCAAAATGCAGAAAAACTGCTTGAAGAAAGCAAATTGACTAGATATGTCTCAGATGATAAAAAAACAAAGTGAATATACCTGTTCACTTTTTGAAGTAAACATAACACTCGGATTTAAATCCGATGTTTTCGCATTTATTTTAACTTACATTTTGTGTCGAATTAGTTATATGACGATATTGTAGTTAATAAGAAGAGATATAGATTTAATGAGTACAGTTGTTAAAATTGTAGAATTCATCGATGTTTCGACCAAAAGAAATGGAAGGACATTCAAACTAGTATTTAATCCAGTTGTTTTTTCCTGGCGGAAGAGGGGAGTCTATTTTCGGTAGAGTGCACCTTACATATTAGCTAAAATACTGCTGATTAAGATCACTATTTATTTGATCATTAATTTTTTTATCGATGTTATTATGTCATTGAAGTTTACCCGATAACATAGATGATATTTGAAATACAGATAAATTATCTTGTTAATTTTTATCGAACTCAAATTTCAACCGAAAAATAAAACGAAGACTTTTTAAGCATTAGCATTCCTGTATAATTCGGACCAGATGAAAACCGCCAATAAACTATCAGTAGATGGTTCGGTTTACTGATAGTTATTCTCTAAGCGACAATCTACTGCTGATATGCCGGCGATAGTGAAAACAAATGTGCAGCATAGATTTTATTCTGTAAAATAAAAACTGTCGTCTCTCTGAATTCAATATTCAAAAAATGAATATATTGACTGACTTGTTTATAAAAATAGTTTTGAATATCACCTTTCCGATGTCAATATAAAAGTCATTGTAGTATACACTACAGTCTGAACAGAGTTTTATTCAATGTGAAGGCTAAGGAGATGGCGTGTTGGAGTTTTAAATCATCTCTCTCGAAGAGAAAATTCTGAATAAAACACAAAGTCAGAACAAGTTGAAACCGAATACTATGCACATTTAATTAAATTAAGTAAGTACGTGCTATGCCATTTTAATGGTAGAAAAAAAAATGATGTCGTATATTTGCGATTATTGAAAGAAAAAATTTTGCCTAAGTTTAATTTTGCCTAGAACATGTAAATGAACATTAAGGCAACTATTAATTAACGATTGGAAATTCGCTTTTATTACTCATCGTTCAAAATGAAAGATTGTTTAATTAGAAAATAAATTCCACTTTTATATGAACACTCACACCTTTCATATACTTTACTAAATTAAAACGAAATTCTCAATTAATATTTACATCTTACTCGATTTGAATACTCTTTTCACTAGTTACTCTTGTAAATTTCGCAGTAGAATCTCTCAAAATTTAAGAGAAGATATATTATTATCAAATTCGAAAAAAAAAACATTTGCATTTCAATTTCAATTCAAATTAGATAACTAATGTAAATTATCAGCTTATATTTTCATAAGCAAAGATCTATTTTGTTAGAATTCGAACATTGATTGTTGAAACAAATTAATTATAATAAATTATTCTTTCAAAATTTCATTAATATTATAACTTCTGTAGTTTAATATTCTATGAAAACATTAAGTAGAATAACATCAAATGAAACGATAATGACAAATAAAGGACGTGCAGGTTGCGATCACTGACTATGTTGATGTCCAAGTCAAGCCGTTGTTCCTTGACCAATTCTCACAACAATGATATGATTGATAACTATACAAATGCTTGTTGTTATTGGTAATAAGCCAGACAATATCATTTGAAACATCAATTTTAAATATTGAAAAAATCACGAAGACCAAATAGATGAAGTAGTGCTAAAGATAAATGAACATTCGAGAGTTATTTTTCGAGATTTAGTTACTTGTTGGAGTATGGTTAATATATTCTCTCGACTGTAAATATTTGAAACTATTTGAAGAAAAAAAAAAAGTTTGTACTAATATTGTTGGAAAAGAAGACAAACAAATGATTAATTCAAATGTTACTTTTGATAGTTTTTTGTTCTTTTTCTATCGCAGATCATCAAAACTAATTAGTTCTCTTGAAAACAGAGTACTCTTAAGACATTAATTACAATTGAAAACCGATCCTATTTTGATAAAGAAAGATTTTTTTGTACTAGAAGAAAATTATTCATAATATTTCTTTTTGACTAGAAATTTCACACTTTTAACATATATATGAATACTCATGATTGTTCTAATACATCTTGTTGACAAATACAACGATAAATAATTCAACCAGCAAAAATCTATGTAATATTTCGTCAATATTTTTTATGACAATTATTTATTCATAATCGTTTTAAATTACTTTCTATTCATAATATCTGTTAAAAACTATCATTGAAAGAATTAAAGCTCAATGAAAATCATAAATATTGATTCTAATATTTTAAAGCCATGAAAATGAAGAATAAAAAGTCAGTATCATCTGTCAGTAAAGATTGACATCTCAATAGGAACTAACAGTAGAGAGAATTTTTTTCGAAATAATTATTCTTGCCAAGAGAAATTGATTCAATTTTTCCTATGAAATTAAATTGTGTTAGAATCCAATGCGACTTAGAACGTAGGTCGGTTGTAAACATAGAACAGACTATATTCGACCGTAGATTTAAATTTTTTATTTTTTATTTATTGTATCTAATACTAGCAATCTACTCAAATTAAACGAGAACAAATCGTAAATTTTTGTTCGACTGATTTTTTAGTTCGAAAAAACAACTCACTACTTCACAGCATGGTTGCCAAATCTTCAGAAAAACCAGAAAGTTTTCTAATTTCTAGGTTTTTAGTGTTTGACAGAAATATAGCCATTGCATAGAGTTGGCTTTTCTTTGGCTCATTTTTTTATGTCAATATATTTGTTAGCTATTGATTTTTGTCGTCGCATGAAGTCACTCCTTGTTGAAGAATCTTTTACCGGCGATGTAATGAATCGAATTTTGCATAGTACATTTCTATTATCTCAATACTCAGGTCTTTTTGCAATGACTCAAGAGGAGAAGAGGTTTCCAGGAGAACATTTTATTGGATGAAGTTATGTTAGATCTATCAAACTTTCGACACATTGACCGTTTTTTTACCGCAGGTTTTACTCGATCCGTACTTCCCCGACAGGATGTGGGCACGAAGACAAGATCCACATTCCATCCTATTAGTGGCATAACCAGGATTTTTAAACCAATGGGCGAACTTCTCTTGTGTCGGAAAAAACAACCGGCAAGGTTTTTTATTGATAAACCAAAAAAGTTTTTTGCCCATCAGAGTACTGATAATGTAAAAAAACACAAAACAATGAAATGAGGTTTCCTTACTCAAACATGCATCAAACTCAGATCTTAAGCCTGAGTCAGGTGTGTTTTATTCTATTTTTAATGTCTCTGTTTATAACATTTATATTTCAAATTCTAACACCAAAATCCCTACGAACTTGGTCATTTCACATCTTGATTTTTTCCATTATGTTTCCACATATAGATCATTGGACTTTTCCTTTCTCTTGTATGTGTCACTCTCTCTCTCTATGTCGCAGATCAATCTCGAATCCAAGAATAGACCAGTCCAATACTGGATTCGGGAAGAAACTTTCACTAAAACTTTCGTAACTCCCTATATAGATGTTGAATTGGAATTCTTGTTGGTGAACTGTATTGCCACAATGGTATCTCAGATCTTACAATCACTAACGAAGAAATTAAGTCGGGACTCAAACACTCATGGATAACTTTCCATAAAAGCTGTTCTTCTATAGAAATTCATCCATAACTTCATGAATCCTACTCTAATTTCTTCATTGTCGATTGCAAGACCTGATAAATCATTGTGACAAAATATTTCCAATCCAACATCTATGTAGACAGTTACGAAAGTTTTAATGAAAACTTCTTCCTCGATTCAGCATTGAACTAGTCCCTTCTTGATTCCGAGATTAGCCTAGGCGAATCTTAGATTGGTCTACGATATATATATGGGCGTGTGGTGTCCTGCTCCGTGTTCTTGTTTCTCTACTCTCTGATCTATCCTTCTCTACCTTTACGTGGTTAGTATTTTCCCGATAAAATCGAACTCATGTTCACCCAAACTTGTAGTTAAGATAGAAGAAGTGATTCTTTTCTTAACCCATTCGCGGCTATATGAATATTGCTTTCTCATAATTCGTGAAAGGTTTCGTTTCTTTATTTGTAGTAAATGTAGTAGTTCAACACAACTTTTATCGATGTTTCTCTTATTAATATGAGCTATAAACATTCCTCTTTCATCGGTAAAAAGCTCGACTCCTTTGATCAAAGGATGGCACAGATATTCAATTTTTTCTATGATAAACTAAAGGGGAAAGAAATTGATTTCTAATACGAGAAATCAATAGAAATCACAAATCAGTTTCTTCCCCTTTGATTATAATAAAATAAAAAAGAGTAAGACATACGAATTGTTGATAATCGGATACTGGTTTGTAACAGATATATTCCTTAGAAAATTGGTTATATTATTCTATTGGTTAAACTTTGAAGTGAAACTGTGTAGTTGAATGACAATTTCTGGTAGTGAGTTTTAAGGAAAAACTATTAAAACAATTCTCTGAGAGATTGTTGAAATTGAATATGGGAAGGCAGCAAAATGTCATCTAACTACATCTATTTTCTGTATGCATGGGCAGCTATGAAGATGATATTCTGTTGTTCTGATCATATTAACAATAGCTCAATGATATAAGGAACAATCGTTTGCTGTTCACAGTTTTCAATAAAATAAACTAAAGAGCAAGATTGTAAAACCTGGGCAGTTGATATGCTAGAGATTCAGGCATTTTATTGTTAAGTTCTAGTAATTATTATTGATCCATTAAATAGATCACGAATGTAATTCATCAATAGATTTGATAAACAAACACATCGAATGAATTTCATTCGGAAGGAGAGGACATCATGGCTTGATTGAATGATAAAGCATAAAAATACCTGTATATAGAGTCAGCCTTGTCTCATCTCGCATATTTTGTAAATTATGTCGTTTTCATTTGGCATGTATTTCT
This sequence comes from Rotaria sp. Silwood2, assembly GCA_905329745.1. NCBI lineage: Eukaryota > Metazoa > Rotifera > Eurotatoria > Philodinida > Philodinidae > Rotaria > Rotaria sp. Silwood2. Next base: position 5,016 of record CAJNSZ010002111.1, read on the forward strand.
GTTTGTATATAAAAACGTGACATTTCATTAGAAGTTAAAAAAGAAGAACACAATCTTCAATAAATAAGAACTCAAGAAAATTCTGAAACATGTTTCTGTAGTGTATCGAAGCAAAACACATCTGTGAATAGTTTATTTTTCAACCTTCTTACATGATTTGATAGTTCTAATAAATGGCTATCTATTGATATATAAAGTGGAGTAACAGTCTATCTAAGTGGTCCATAATATGATAAACTATTATTACAACTGCCATCATAATGGTCATAGTAAGGCCCAGTTGCCAATAATTTTTTAATCTTTTAGCACAATTTCATAGCTCTAAAGTGGAGTGGGGATCTACCTCGTCGATTCATAATCAGGTACACTATTATTATAATTTTTGTCATAATGGTCATGTATGGCTTATTATATAGCAACATAGGTCCGCTAAGCCCTATCTGTCAGTAGTATTTTTTCAGTCTTTTACCATGGTTCGAAAGCTCTAGTATAGAGTTATCGATTCATGTATAAACTAACTTGACGATTTATGGTGTTGATTCATAATGGCAGATTGACTCCCATATGTGCTATTAGTTTATATGGATATATATAAGATCATTATGTATAAATATCACCATAATCTGCAGAGATAATCGCAACATCCAAAGTTTTGATAAAAATCTTGTGGATTCAAACTAACAGTACTAATTTAGTGTAATAACATCAGAGATTTTTGAAGAATTTTCTCAATACCGTCGTAGCAGGGATAACGTTTTATATAGTTCAACGCAGCAGACTTTCAGTCGCGATGAACATCTGTGGTATACTGTCAATACACATCATATTGGTCTAATTTTAGTACTAAAAATTTTCGGAAACGTAATGTGACTATTCAGTAAGAAAATATTGGAATTCTATCTCTTAAAAATCTCCTGCCTTTGCTTTACCATTGAACTATCAATAATGACATAAATAAAAAAAACTGTCTTAATGTTGAATAAGTTCTAATTTTGTCAATATGAAAAAAGTTCCAGCTGTGTTTATTATTGACTCTTTTCTTCGATGATGATGGTTCGAAAATAAGACAAAAAGACAGTTGAACCCTTGAACACATCATTCATCAAGATTGATTGTACTAAAGAAGCAACTTCAATTGCTAGGATGATATTCTTTAGTAACTAAGAAGCTCGAAATCTAATCTTTTAAGTTGACAGGAAAGTTGTTGGAAAGAACTGAATAAAATAATACGCCTCAGAAATTGTCATGCTCGTTTTTCATCGAACTATAAAAGAACATAGAACATAAAAGAGACTTGTAATTGAGTAAAAAGAAAATACATTTAAATCTGTTGATATAGTTCGACGAAAAACGATTTTCCAGAGATTAAAACATTTCACTCATTCGGAAATGTTTGCCTTATTGAACAGATTTCTTATTCAAAACTCTTTCATGAAAATCTAGGAGGTCGCTTTTGAATATCTGACTTTTTAAGAAAGTATCTCAATTAATCGAATCCTTTTTTCCTCTAATTTTCTCTAATCCTTATCATAGAAGAGAAAAGTTGACAAAGTAAATATCTTGAACTGTATTCACTAAATTATATTGACTGTTTCATTTTTTACTTCTTTATTGTTTTCGTTTATTCCAGCTGAACGGTCTGCTTATACTCTTTGTACTGTATTGATAGAGATGAGTATATCCTTTTCTTTGAAGGAACCGAAGTTAGGTACAACACTAGTAAACTCTCTCGTCGAGATATATTCGTTTATATTTTAGACTTATATGGTGGATATGAGCGTGGGTGTCAGTGTACATAGGTGAGAGTGATGAGAAGACTCACATCCACACCCTATGCTCATAAACATAAAATCGATTATCACAACTATATAAAAGATAATACAAATCAATTAAAATATTGATGTAAATGCTAAATTAAAGAAAAGAAATTATTCTCAATAAGAGAAAAATAAATGAAGTTGATGTAAAAGTTTATTGATTCAAAACGAGTTGATGAATAAATTTCATCTGTCGGTAAAAATTCCATACTAAATGTAACTCACGTAAATAACTAAATATTTGAATTATATAAATTCAACTGAATAGTCATAACTCGTGTTTGGTTATCGATTCATTCTAATTGATGAAGTTTACACAAATTACTTCGAAGATCACTCAAACAACCTCAAAACATATAAACATAATTCAGCCAGCTGTCTGATAGGTCGAAGGCTCAATGTTAGGTCGTTTTTACTAGCAGTTTTCGACCAATAGAAAGATTGTTTTCGAGAAGATCAGAATCTGATCAAAATGAAAACGATTTTTACTTTATAAATTATTCAATTTTGTGTCGTCGAAACCCATCGAATATATGCGGATGAGAAGATTTGAATATGGATACCTACGATTCGCCTTTGTCGAATAGGTTAACTAAACATAGTCTATCGTTATTCTCTGAGAATCATCTTTGTGATTGATAAAAAGATAAAGCTTTAAAATAATTTTTCGTTTCGTTGACTTTTGATAGCCTTTTTTTGATGAGTAAAGATAATATTTTTTATTAAGATAAAAAAAAAAACTTTTTCACATCTTGAACCAACACAAGAGTTTTTTTTTTCTTTTAATTTGAGAATTCGTATAAATCACTTATTTAATGCATACTACATTTGATAATCAATTGATTCGTACAATGAACTTTGAAATCAATATTTAGAATTTTTTAAAGAATTCAAAACGTGAAAATCTGTTATGATTGTCTTAGTCAACATTACGGTCGCATTGCTATTACAGTTTCAATCAGTGAATAATAAATATTACTTAGAAAATTTATGGCATTAGAATGAAGTATATGCCGAACATAAATAATCGTGCAAAGATCATTGAATAAAAGTACAGAATATTTCAAAATTTCGATAGATGATCTGTCTTCGAGTACTCGAAAGTTAGTTTTCAATAGGACACAGTTTTTGAGTGCTCGAAATTCGATGACTATCGCGGGGCTCAAAATTGGAACAAAATCAAGAGGTGAACATTGTGTGCTCAATCAATCTTAATCTCCCAGACAAGTAATAACAATCTTCTCTCAGTGCTAGAGGACCATGTCTGTCTCGATATTGCGTGATTTCCCACAATTTTATTTGTTCTTTTTTTATTTCTCCAAACATGCATTCAATGTTTTAGTGTGCCATCGAAAGGATACGTTTAGTAAGCGAATGAACGATACAGTTCTTCACTCTTTTCCGCTTCTTCCAAGGTATTAAACACAGGATTGAAACGTAACCATTTGCGTGTCCGTAACGGTACTTGTTCCAGTACTTCTCGAGCAACACGTATTTGAACTTCTGGTCGAAATAACCATCGCCGACTATAGCCAAGGACAACCATAGGTCGTGGTTGATCGGTTTGATTGGGTGTTCCTCGATGTATGTGTCGAACATCGCGAATGAGCACATCTCCTCGCTTCATCAAAACTTGTTGCAGCGATATTTCGCCCGATTCAATGCGACGAAGCGCTTCTTCTTTGGCTAACATGTGTGTCGACGGTGCCATTTCCAGCGGTCCATTTTCTGGATTACAATCAACAAGAGAAAAATTAACGGCCAGTTGATACGGTGGGGTTTCTTGTTCCCATTCGGGAAAAAGCGACTGAGTATCACGGTGCAATTCCTGATATTGGGAGCCTCGGCATGGAGTATCAGTAGCTAATTGGCAGAATACTCCATCAGCACCTACAAGTTCAGAAACAATCGCCATTATAATATCATTGTCAATAATTGATACATCGGTCCACGGTGGACAAAAGGGTGGAGTAACATAGTAACGACTTGGTCCTCGGTTTCCTGCTTCACCCTCAGTGTGCACAGTTTCTGCCAGAAGAGGTTGAAAAACTCGATTGAGTTCATCAATTTTATTGACTGGAAAAACATTTCGAATGAGAGTCGCTCCAGTTCGACGAACTTCGTCGGCTCGTTCAATGATCCATGCGGTGTCGAGTGCACGAGTGTCCTCAGCAGCCATGTCGATCTACCTTGTCTTTATCGTCGTTAGAAAAAAATGACAATGCAAAAAACAAGCATCTACCATCTTTCTTATCTATATCATTCATTCTTCATGTAGACCATGCTTGCTGCAAAAAAGCATCGCGACTGCCTGTAGTTTAGTAAGTATCAGCTAGTGTCCTGCCAGGACGATATTTCTCGATCCCCATATTTTCATTCTCGTAAATAAAGATGCAAGCCGATGCACAGCAGTGGATGTTGATGTGTTTATGGATGAAGGTGTGGGTATGGGTGCGGTTGTGGGTGTGGGGGTGTCGGTGTTTGTGGATGTGGATGTGAATAAAGAGAAGACAGCACACATTCGTGCGCACACTTCATATCCATACCATTTCTTGTGAATCCAGTGCTCATATTGGAGACATTCCTCTATGAAATAGGAGAAACATGCCCTTGGTGCTAATGAGCAGCTAATATATGAATATGCGCCAGTCCCAGTTAATCGGATATCAGCTAGGCTACACGTCGAGGTCAACTGGGTTTCTATTTACCAATTAAAAACTGCATCTCGAATATACCTAACATAAATGATAATTAGTAGGTTTATAACAAGGAATAATAGAGTTTAATACGGTAACATTAAATGTGTTCCCAATCAGGCTGGTATTAGTCGAGCAGTTGAAAACTGGTGCTAGTGTATTTCTACTAATATGGCTGCTAGGAAAATTTTCGCATTACCTGCTCAAAAAACCGACTTATCTGAATTGAGACTTGGCTGCAAGTGTATTGTACACTTATTGATATAGTGCTACGAGTAAATGATGTGATTGCTAGTGGCTACGCATAGAATGATCTCAAAGGCAACAAATCTATAGACAACAAACCAGTGCACCAATCGCTGTAACGTGTAATATAACTATGACTCATGATCTGAATGGACAAATAAAATCCTAGATTAATCTGATCAATATAAGCTGCATTAAGGTCTCTACTGTCTCTTGTACGGATATAGGCAGATTCAGAAGTGTTTTTGGAGCCAAAATCAGTTTGTCAGATATAGTTGTGTCATAAATATATATATATATACGCACTTCGAATAGAATTCAAATTGAGAAATTTTACTGTATCTTAATTTTCTATTAATTGATCGTCGATGATGATAACATGAACACTAAATTCTGCGGTAAAAAATCTTGCATCAGAGTGTAGAAGAAAGCTCTTGCCATTACAGAGTAGGGCACGGCAGATGATAGACTAAGAAAAAAGTTGCAGGATAGGCTAAGGCAGTGAATTTTGCAGGCAGAGTAAGATCAATTTACCAAAATTTTTACAGAATATGTTACAGATTGAAAAACTACGGTGTTCTGCAGGCATCTAACCCACATTCACACCTATACTCTTACGAATATCCACAAACTCGTATTATGACCTCTCTTTTTGCATACGCAAAACGAGTCATAATTTGAAGATTCATACGAATGAAGCTCAGCTGATTATCGTTTGTGATGTACTTGGTAGTCGTCAGCCATCTCTAGATATTAACGACAAATGTTGTTCATCAAAACCGATATAGATTGTGAGAACGTCCAAACAGTTCCTTTAAGCTATTTGATCGGCTGAAACATCTTTTGTCTCTTTTGAAAAGCTTGAATATAAAAGCACGTTCTCTTTGCCTAATGGAAGAGATATTATTCCATTCGAGGACAAATCAACCTTATTTTCTTAAAATTCATTTGTATTGGAGTAGCGTCGAGAATGAGAACAGTCAACTTCTATCGATCTTGAATCAATAGAATTTCAAAATCATGAAGATTTTACCATCTACTTCATTATCACAATGAGAGAGCAAACATGAGCATTTCTGTCTATTGACTGAATAGTCTAAACATCCACAGTCAATAGTACACGTAATGAAAGTAAACATTGCTTTGTCTTCCAATCATGAAGAAAATAAACGAAGCCAAATAAACAATGTATAAACCGGTGATTCACATAACTTTTACCAAATATGTCAAGTATAAGTGTCGTAGATTTCGTTTGTCTTCATGTTGAAAGTTCAGAAGGAATATTACCAAACAAAGAAATTATAGGAGAAGAACTCATCTAGTGTCAGTAAGATTAAAAATTGTTCTAGGTATTTACTATATTAGACTGATGTCTTCGGTCGCCGAATGCCTCTTAAAAACTTCCATCGAAATTATGGTATGTTGTTTTTATAAGTCGGTCATTTTTGGTAAAATATCACTGAAATTGACGACCCCGTCCAAAATGAAAACTAGATTGTTTTCTTTTCTTGGACTCTGAATTACCTGTGGCATATCCAAGTCTCTGTTACATACTGTGAGTCACAGTCATATGGTGTTCTCAGATGCCGTGGTTAGTGAAAACAATCTTTGCTTGCTATCCATTCTTTTAGTTGTGTGCCATTTCTTGACTTGCATTATCAGAAAAGAGAATTGCAAGTGTTCTTTAGATTTTATACAAGAACAATTGAATTGGCTGATGGAAAATGAATGGCTACTTTTCTTCCATGATGATATAATATGTGTTTTTACTTCAAGTTCTATCACTATAAAATAAGTTTTAAAATTATAACATTTTCAGTTTGACTTTCTCAATTTTAGTATGGTAAAACTAGAAAAATCAAAACGTCCACAACATTTTTTTTTTCATTAGTTCAAACTTCCTAGAAAAAGGTACAATTCAGTACGTGCAGTATGGTATCCCTCGTCTTATAGCGTCATTAATAACTTATAACTATGTTACTAATACGATAAATAGATACCGTATTGATCAAGTGCATGAAGAAGCTATTTGGGCGGCATCAACTCGAGTTTTGTATGAATAGTTTTTGTGCATGGTAGTGAGCGAGCAATTTTCTTGTTTATTTTTACCAATTCATGAGTTATACTAAAAAAGTGCAAACGTTTTCTTTCTTATGTTCTTTATGTCAACAGACCACGTAGGGCATTCTTGTTTACGCTTGTTTTGTAACCAATACTGACAATGAATTCTTTCTTCCTATTCATTCAAGTACGCTAACGACGAGTGTTTGCATTATAACCTTGATGTTTCGCGTTTTTTGACTCCATTTTTGTTTGTATAATGAGAAGAAAAGAAAAGGAGAATTAATAAGTATATAAGACACAATATATTTATGTTCTATATTATTTTAACGTACTTTTAATGAAAAAAGATATCAACATGAATGTACTGACCTATTTCATTTTGTGTCTGTATGCACGTAAGAAATTGTTCATTTGCTTCAGTTCTTTGGGTGGTAGTCTCATCTTTGTCGTTCTTAATATCAATACAGGTGCTTTTCTTTGAAGTTATTTGAATTGTTTTCATGATAATTTTCTTGTCTGGTTTTCTGCGATTGAATAGACAACCAAATGTATCAAGTTTCAACTATGCCTCGAAAATTTTCCCCAATACTTAGCATCACTCAAGTGTTGCATTCATCTGTGTCCATTCATTCGCTCGTGTATGAACAACGTGCTAAGCTTCTTGCAGACAAATGCAATTCTGAAGATGTTCATCATTCACCTCTTCAGGATCTTATTCATCCCAATAGCATACTTGATCATTTTGGCTTTGTTCTTCGCTCCCATTCTCTCTTCTATTGCTCTGTTCCCAAAGTAGCGACACGAACATTTCTGGCTTTGATCACTTATCTTCATATAAATGATGATCTCACTGCTTTGCGCGTGTCCAACTTTACTAATGAACAACACAATACACGACTAATGAAAGATTCAGCGCTGTTCAATGCTGATCATTTAAGACAAATATTGGCGCCTTCGACTACGGTAAGACAAAATTGTTTGGTTTCTGTTTTCTTTTCATTATTGCATCTCCAGGACAAAAGTAATGTATATTTGTTGTCTCCTCTGTTTATTTATGTTTTAAAGTGTAAATCAAAATTACGCACGCATAAAAAGCAAAAAAAAGACAAACAAGTGAAATGGACAACAGCGGCACGACTAATGAGAGCATGAGCCCAATCATCCGTATGCTGCTTACTGAAAAGAGACATTCTGTGCGAATGTTTTGAAGAGCTAATTACCAGGAATAATGACATTTTTACTACACTTATGTCATAGTTGCTATTCATTTTTCGTCCTAACGTTAGATTCTATAGCTAATATAATCTCTTGAAACAAATTATTCTGCAATAAGAAGAGTTAGTAGTATCCCTTATTCAGCGCTTAATAACATAATTATATAGTACAAAAATTTGTAACAGATGTGCATTATTTCACGAAAACTACAGTTGCGTAGAAGGCATCAAATTCTCCACCATAATAATGAAGTCAAACTGTTACTATATGAAAAAGAAAAAAAAAACATTTTCTTCTGTCAACACTACAGTTTAACAAAGAATGATAAAAGGACAATGCAAAAATTTCAATTTACACACTTCGAGGATATTATATGCATGTCTTGAAATATTTGAATTTCGAGAACTCGAATTAGAGAAGAATAAATACAAAGTAGTCGAACGTGGCAGTAGCAAGAAGAATTTATTAATCAAAATACTGGAAAGCAAATTCAAGACGAAAAAATGAATATAATCAGATTAATTGACGAGAAAAAGTCATATGTGGGACCTTGACTTGAAAGGTACAGGCACATTGTTCATAGAAAAAATTCAATTTGGTATCATTACACAGTCAATTAAAAAGAACGATTTTAGTCATCTAAAATTCACTCGGCTAAGTCATTTTTCGAAATGCTCCAATAACTTTGTCTTGTTGAAAAGAGAAAATATTCTATCGAAAAATTTTCGTTGCTATGATATCAGCTGATGATACATCGTGATTCCAATGATATTATGAGATTCTCTTATGTATACAACATATCTTATAACTATTTAGTGCTTTGTCCGTTTACTTGGTTTTCAATACCTATTAGTCAACTTGTTTTTCTCAACTTGGTTTCAGCATAGGGAAATATTTACAACGTGATTTGTAATCAGAAACGTGAATACCCCTTCCTTTAAGAACTAACCGTTTCTTGCATCAATCTTGCCATAAACATTAAAGATTGATACGATAAGCTTATGCCACATTTGATACTTCAACAAACGACATTTTATTGTATTTACTTTATTAAGAGTGAAGTAAGTTAGTCCTAAACACTTTTTATTCGTGTACGAGACAAAGAGAATGACGAGTATTAACTAAAGTTTGATCTCAACACTCAGAACATATCTATTGGAGATATTTTTTGACAAGAGTTTACTTGGAAATATGTTCTGGTAGCGAGAGATGAAAATAGAGTCCAAACCGTAGGGAAGATAGGAAGTATGCCATCCCACATCTCTCCCACTATTTGCTCTTATCTGCTCATAGCTAAAATATCTTGTCATTTGAAACGAAAGCTATCTCTGCGAATAAATCTTGTTCAACAGACAATTTGTCACTATTTATATGGTTAAACCTTCAACGCTATACTTTTTAGAATAATTCTCAATTGCCTATCGATGATCGTCTTTCGATTCTCACCGCGCTTCGATTACTTTTGAGCAACACATCCGATACCTCCACTTTGGACCTGTGGAAAATGTATAGAGACCATATCTTTCCTCTAATTCGCCTCCGCTCTCTTTCTGATAGTTCTGTTGTCCTGACAGATACTTTCACTCGTGTTATCTTCGTTCGTCATCCATTAGAGCGCCTGGCATCTGCTTACACTGACAAAATTATCTCACTTCGAGATCCACCTTTCTCACTCTATGACCATATTCGTCGAATGATTTGTCGAAAATTTGCTTCATTCTATTTGAAACCAGACGAAGCAGCTTTTTATCATCCGAGAAAAATAATACCAACGATGACCTATGAACCATGTGAAAAAGTTGTGCCTTCATTTCAACATTTTCTCGAGATCGCCATTTTCAGTTCATTATCAACGGATGTTCATTGGCAACCCTATTCGTCACTATGTCAGGCGTGTACACTCAAATACAATTTTATTGGCAAGTACGAAACAATGCAAGCTGATCTCCACATGCTCATGTCACGTATGAATATAACATTGGCCGACTGGTATTTCCATCGTCGTTTTTCCACTGGTCGAACAAGAGAGCAATATCAATCGATGTATAGCAACTTGCCTGATCGACTCATCTGCCATTTGAAAAAATTCTATCGAAATGATATTAAGCTATTCGACTACCGATTAGAAGACTACTTGCCTGGAAATCGAACACTTTCCTGCTCTTATTAGGTTTGTCTACGATCTTTTCTTTAAAATTTAAAAATCCACTGCCATCTCTATAATAGAAGAACAACTGATCTTACGGCAGATAATCAATAGTTTTTTGTAAATGTAATGCTAAAATGAATTTCATTCTTATACTATACCGTACTATTTTTGTGATCTGTGTGCTATTACCGATGAAGACTTCGTTATTTTATTCTTTTGAAATAAACAAATATAGTTAAAAATGAGTAGAGATTTTTCTTTTCCGACTGCCTATATTAATAAAGATAGAATATTTTAGCCGCCTTTTCTGAAGTCGACAAGATTTAATGTTGCTGCTTCCGCACGATCTAGTTGGTGCATGCGGTTCTTCTTTTCATCCACACTCATCCACTCAAAATTAAGCGCATTGTTCGATATTCGGACTATCGTTGAGTGTTGCGCCGAAAACATCTACTGAACTTCAATTGACTTGAAGAGATGCAGTCATGAACAACGCATAATATCATTGAGTCAGTGGCGGATTCGGCAAAGCATCGTGTTAAGTACTTGAAGTCAACACATAGAAAGTGAAGAGCATTGTGACTTTCGAACTTACCACAGATGTAACAGCAGTCTGACGAGAAATCGATTCTTACATGACACGATCCCCATTCTTACTGATAGATGTGCTGTCACCAAGGAACAGTCAATTCAGACAAGTTGTCTCATCAATCACGTGGATGCTATACAAATCAGAAATTCCTCTGTTCAACCTATCAAGTGTACTAACAACCTACCAATCGAGGAAGAGAGAAATTAACTTGATTACAGACTATTCGAACAACGGTCTCACTAATAACGAACATTCCTTGCATAAGTTCTTTGGCTTTACCTATTATTGCGATGATGTTTCATCATCAGATTAATGTTTGATGCACTGGCGAGTTCGGCCATCAATAGCGACGAGATTGCTCCGTAATCAGCAACGATCGTCTTCTACAATCCGGATCCATATTGGATAAACTTCTTGTGAATAACTGTCAATGACAGCAGCGCTTGACTTTGGTCTCGATTTCCAAAGTGCATCACTATTGACGTGAAATCATGGTGGCTGAATATTGTCGTTTGAAGTGTGTACGAATACAGGAGAAAAGAATAGAACCTACATCTGTACGCACACAAAAATTCACACCCTTTCTTGCCAACGCAGTACTCATATTGGAGACATTCTTCTATGAAATGGGACAAAAATGCACTTGACGCCAATGAGCAGCCAATCTATAGATATACACCAGCCACAGTTGACTGAGTATCAGTTTGATTGAACATTGAGGCCGACTGGGATTTACTCATGTGAAAATCTAAGCGATAATGCTAGTTTAAAATAGCTTATATTTTCACTTCGAAGTGCTTCGAACATATTTAAGCGCTTATCAACGATTAAAGCAGTAGTAAAAGCTCTTTCAAGTCGTTTATGGTGGCTGAAAATGTCAAATTATAAGTCCTAATCAACTGTTCAGCATTCATCTATTGGACAGCAGCTAATAAGCGCTTAAATATAACGAAATTCTAAAGTGCTTTTCAGCAGCATGAACCTTCAGCGGCTGCAAAACGCTGAATTTTGTTGCATTTAAGCTTCATAGCAAACGAAGGATAACCGATTGCGAAGCGTAGAAATTATCGTGAAGACACATTGGATGAAATGTAAACATGGGTAGCTTATAACGATGCCTCATGTAACTGTACTAAAGATTAAAAGTTTTTAGTAAGAAAACAGCTATAACCTGACGGTTAGCTTAGAATTTACCAGGATAAAATAATTTGCCCTGCCCTGCTGATGATCTCTGCTGTCTATCGCAAGCGACTTTTTGTTGTGAATTCAATATCTCAATAAATAAAGATTCGCTTCCGCTGAAACTTTCAGAATATTCTAAGAGTCATCAAACTTAACAATATAGCGAATTCCAATGTCAAAATTGCATAATTCTATTTTTCAGTTAATACCTAAAGATAGGTGATAAATCGGCTCTCGAGGCAGCCTATGAGTACGAACTCTTTTAGAATTTTTCTAATACTATCGATACTTCCTTATGGGTTCAATATGAATTCAAACGGCGAATTACAATTGGGTAGTTCTCTCGTAAGCCAAAATATTAGAACTCAATAATAGTTACAAAATTCGTCAATACATCAATATTAATCAATTGGGTATCTTCCCTTTTCCCTCACGGTATTTTAAAACACTTACAAGTGTTTAAAAGAGCCAATAATTAAAGAATAAATAACCTATGGTTTTGCTTCGTCAAATACTGAAGTTATCCTCGAGAAGATGGTTTTTTTTTCTTTATTTTTTAAAGTTATCAATATAAGTTTATTAAAAAATACTCGTTTTATAATGTAAACTAGAAATAGAATGCAATATAATTTTTTTTCTAAAATACAAAAAAAAATTCATCGTTATTAGAAATATTTTATATAGGGTGGTGATGGTAAATTTGGATCTGTATAACTATAAAGAGCGGCTTGTTTAAATGGACATGGTGTTTCACGCCATAAATAACGAAGACCAAATAGTTGCTTTCCGACACATGAACTTGATATTGTTAATGTAATTGTCAAAGAATATTTACTAGATATAGTTGCTGGTACCCATAAACTATCATCTTTACATTCGGAACCTTGACAACAAACTTCGAATCCATTTGGATTTCTTAAATCAATATTTTGTACAGCAGTATA
>CAJNSZ010002112.1:0-17920 GCA_905329745.1 Rotaria sp. Silwood2
GCAAAACTATTATAGAAGATTTACAACGAAGCACTGCAAAGTTTACCGGAGAACATCGACAAGATGTTCTTAAATGGTTGAAAACTATCGAAATTAAATTTGATACGGCAGACATTCCAACGGCTAAGAAGTTTGATTTAATTCCACAATTACTAGATAAAGGAGCACTTGATTGGTTTCAAGAAAATAAAACGAAGTTTAACAATTCCTGGAGCCTCTTCGTTGAACATTTCAAAAGAACATTTGATTCTCCAAACCGGGCTAGAATCGCAATGCAAAAGCTTAATTCTTACACTCAATCACCATACCAAGATGTTCGCAGTTTCTGCAGTGAAATGCGGAAACTATTTTCGGAAGCTGACCCGCAAATGAGTTCTACGATGAAGTTAGAATTTTTATTGGCAAAAGTGAATCCTAGTTATCGCCTTGATTTATTGAAACTGAAACCAAAAGATCCAACAGAATTTGAAACAATGGCACGGGATATTGAAAACATCTATCTTGTGAATGAAGCCATTGACCAAAATACTCAGTTCAACACATCATTTTCTTCTTCAACTTCCGCTCTTCTTTCTGATGCACCTCATCCTGTTTCGTCGAATTATCAACAAACGATTCGCAATAACAATTACACTAGCACTAACCGGTACACCAGTTCGTCTCGACACAATTCCTCTTACCCCAACAAAGCTAATTATTCGCCACGATTTTCGTCCAGAACTTCATTTAGACAAGATCGAACGCCTTCGTACCAATCTTCTAATAATCAACAGCCCGGTAATTCTGTCAATGCTCGCAACACCACCCGTCAAAATCTTTTCAACTATCAATCCTCTTCTGCAACACAACAATCTCAACTACAACCACCGTTATCTACATCTAGCATTCCTCCACTTATGCCATCTTCGTCTTCAGTTTCTCCACCACTCTCACAATTGTCCCACCCTCCTGCATCAGCTGCTACTGTAATTTGCCAATGGTGTTCTCAATCCGGTCATTCAGCTCGGGATTGCCATTTTTAAGGATGGAGCCAGTGGTGGATGGTCCTGTCTCCAATACTTCACCTTCTCAACCATCCAAACCCTTTCTGCTTTATGCTAAATTAGTTGTTAATAATATTCCACTGCAAACGCTTATTGATACTGGTGCTTCTGCTACTTGCATCAGTTTCAACACCTTACAACGTATGTCTAATTTCCGTTATATTGATACAACAGCTGCTTCATTTGTACTCGCCGATGGTGTCATTCCTCTTCCAAGCAACGGTTCAGTGGAACTTTCTATGCAATTCGGTAATGAACTCATCCAATTTCGTGCTTTCGTTATTAACAAACTTTGCGTCGATCTTATTATTGGCATGGACTTTCTGATCATATTTAATGCTAACATCGATGTGAAGTCTCAATATTTATCACTGGAAATTTTTGGTCGTCGTACATCTATTCAACTTGACGATCAATTTCGTCGCCCTTTGATTCCACTTCACGCACGTCATGCTACTTTCGTTCCTCCTCATTCAACAATTGCAATCTTGGTTTCCACTCCAATTTCAGCTTTATCAGCATATTTTATTCCAACTTCCAACTTTATTGAACATCCTTATCTCTCGTCTACTCAAAAAATTGTTACCATTCAACANTCTGTGGTACGAGTATTTTGAGGGATTTTTGCTTGAAGAGAATTTTCAGAGCTTTTTTTTTGTTTGTGAGTAACAGCAGTGACAGATGCAAAATAGGAGTGTGTTGGAATGATTGATTGTTGGGTTTCAGAAGGAATTTCATTCAATAACTCTTCTTCATCATGAGCGATCTTCCAAAAACTAGCTGGTGTTCGTTCATCATTGAGTGTTTTGAGTCGACGTTTGACGTGTATTTTTAAATCATTGCGAATACCATCTTGTAAATAATCAACGATCATATGTAGCGGCATAGTTTGATCAACTTGTTTACATAAATCAATAATATCATCATAGTAGGCGTTGAGTGGTTCACCAGGTTGTTGTTTTCTTTCCTTCAGTCGTGTTTTGATAGCAGAAAGAGATGGTTTAAAGCGTTCAAGAAGATGTTGTTTTAGATCTCGCCAGGTGTTTAGATGGTCTCTATTGTTATCATACCAATTAAAGGCAGATCCTCCTAATTTAATAGTAGCGATAGAATGTACCATCGATTCGTTCAATCCAGCGAAGCTACCGATCTGTTCAACAGCATTAATAAACTGAGTAACTTTCTGATTAGGATCACCAGTAAATTTGGGTAGTTCCTTTAAAGCAGTTGTATTAAGAAGATTTTGAAAAGGATGTAGTTCCATATGGGTAGTTGGAATAGTATGTGAGGAAGTAGTTGTATCCATAGGAATAGTGTGATGTCGGATGTGCCCGTACGTAATTATATCGTGTGGTAGTAAGTCACCGGGTTGAGTGTTGCTTCGCAAATGTCTGCGTTGTTGAGACGTCGTTTTTCGGGTTTTTTGTTTTAAATAAATAGTAATGGAAAAATGAATCGTACCGAAGAGTTAATGAATGTGACAAGATTCTAATACACAGGTGTTTGCAACGTTATGTGAAGAGGATCGAGAGAAGACGGGTCACGGTACCAAATATTAAGACTATCCTGGTTCCTTCTCGATGTCTGTTTTATTTCCAGATTGAATTCCCTTAAAGCGAGTATAGGGAGTGATATATAGAGAGAAATAAAGCATCAAAGAATCCGAAATGAATAAACAAATACCGATGAGTCAAGGAGTGATACATATGACTGTAACACACTTGAATTGCAAATACATTTCACTATTAAGTTCATTTAATCAGCATACGACTTGTGTCAGTGCAAAAAGCACTAGTAAAGCACATATTGTGGATAACTTTTCATCTAAATTCAAAAACTCATCCTTAGAAAAGGAGCAACAACAAATCATACATACATGTATTGTATAAACTAAGAAATTTCGCGAAAAACGTAAGACCGAATAGAGTGGATGTGGGTGTGGGTTCTTGTAGATCAATAGACATCACACATCCATATCCACACCCATCCAACGCACTCATTCGCACAAACATATGATAATTAAACAAAAAAGTTCACATTTTGTGGTAAAATTGATATTACGCCTGGAAAAAATATTGTTTCTCAATATAATATCGATAATTCATCTAAGATAAAATACGTATGGTGGAAGAAGTTCAATATGAATCGATGTTGATTGGGTAGTAGCACCATCTTACACTGTCTTTATTCGAAATCGCGACCCAGGTCGTGTTAGGTCCTTTTTCCCCAGTTTCTTTTTTCCTTCTTTCTTCACAAAAACAAACAACTGAATCAATCAAAAACGAAAAGCAGCAAAGAATGTTGTTTCTCTCTTTCTCGCTTCTTCCATGATGAAAGTACGATCGAGAGGAAGAATAAGAATGCCATTGAGGTGTAGTAATGATATCAAAAGAACATGGAGTCTCCTTATGTCAGGAGAGACACCTTCTGACATAACACTTCCCCCAGCCAAAAGAATTGTATAGAAAACGAAAACATTGTTTCACGCAGTTGAAGCAAAGATTAGATAGGCATATTAATAATACTGGTGCAATTGACAAAAGTAATGAATAAACGTTGTGGAAACAAATCCAAATGTTTGGAATTTCTTGTGTCTTTGATAAAATGAACAAAGCTACCATATCTTAAGTTATGCAAATACGAAAAAAAATAGAATAATGATGAAGTTTAGACGATAAGAATTGCGAGAAAATGTGATGAAAAGAAAAGTACAGGCATGCTTGCTAGATTTTGATCGAAATTCCAATAAAAAGATAAGTAAGCGTTAATAAAAATGAAGACTGTAAGCGACTTCTCGCTTCTCTTGAGTGATATGTCGTTTAGATACCATTTATCTCCATTCCATTCCTCCTTACATAGTTATGCATGTTTGTATGATTGTGCATGTTTGTATCTTCTCTTGTTCTGGGAGAGGAGGATGAGAAGAGAGAGATATGTTTTTTCCTTCTTTCTTTTTGTTTTTGTTTTTTTGGTTGCTCTCGCTGAAAGAGAAAAGGTGTTTGTTTTTTCTTTTTTTGGAAAATAAAGCTCACATTTTGGTGCCGTGACCCGGGAACTTTTGATTTACCAACACATTAATCACTTATTTGAAGCTTTTTATGTCTTCGGACGGCGACGAACACCCACCTAAAGAACTTCTTCAGCCACTTACCCACTTCCAACCTCCACAATCGAACTTTACATCTTCCTACATGACAACTCAAGAATATTCAACAATTAAAAAACCATATCAAATTACTTTTTCTTCACGTGATGAAGAAATCAAATACACACAAAAGCTCTTAGAAAATTGTACAACTTATAATGGTGATGCGGAACATTTAATGTCTTGGTTAAAAGAAACTGGTGCATTCATTGTTAAAGAACGTTATCCAGAAACCGATCATCCATTTATTATTCGTCATTTACTAACCGATGATGCCCTCGATTATTATCTAGCTCATGAAGACATGATCTTCAATTTTTATGATCTTCGTAAATTATTATTACATAAACAAAATGCATTAGCGCCCTTACGTACTTTGTCATCACTTGACTCCATAAGCACTTTATCTTTAGCTGCTACACCTCCTGTTCTCGCATCTACTCAACTTCCTGCTTCTACAACTACTACTGATAAACCAACAGCTATGACAACTTATACGTGCGCCCAATCACTAGAAGATTTAACACAAAATGATATTCGCAAAACTATTATAGAAGATTTACAACGAAGCACTGCAAAGTTTACCGGAGAACATCGACAAGATGTTCTTAAATGGTTGAAAACTATCGAAATTAAATTTGATACGGCAGACATTCCAACTGCTAAGAAGTTTGATTTAATTCCACAATTACTAGATAAAGGAGCACTTGATTGGTTTCAAGAAAATAAAACGAAGTTTAACAATTCCTGGAGCGTCTTCGTTGAACATTTCAAAAGAACATTTGATTCTCCAAACCGGGCTCGAATCGCAATGCAAAAGCTTAATTCTTATACTCAATCACCATACCAAGACGTTCGCAGTTTCTGCAGTGAAATGCGGAAACTATTTTCGGAAGCTGACCCGCAAATGAGTTCTACGATGAAGTTAGAATTTTTATTGGCAAAAGTGAATCCTAGTTATCGCCTTGATTTACTGAAAATGAAACCAAAAGATCCAACAGAATTTGAAACAATGGCACGGGATATTGAAAACATCTATCTTGTGAATGAAGCCATTGACCAAAATACTCAATTCAACACATCATTTTCTTCTTCAACTTCCGCTCTTCTTTCTGATGCACCTCATCCTGTTTCGTCGAATTATCAACAAACGCTTCGCAATAACGATTATACTAGCACGAACCGGTACACCAATTCGTCTCGATACAATTCATCTTACTCCAACAAACCTAATTATTCGCCACGATTTTCGTCCAGAACTTCATTTAGACGGGATCAAACGCCTTCGTACCAATCTTCTAATGATCAACAGCCCGGTAATTATGCCAATTCTCGCAACACCACCCGTCAAAATCTTTTCAACTATCAATCCTCTTCTGCCACACCACGATCTCAACTACAACCACCGTTATCTACATCTAGCATTCCTCCACTTATGCCGTCTTCGTCTTCAGTTCCTTCACCATTTTCACAATTGTCCCACCCTCCTGCATCAGCTGCTACCGTAATTTGCCAATGGTGTTATCAATCCGGTCATTCAGCTCGGGATTGCCCTTTTTAAGGTTGGAGGCAGTGGTGGATGGTCCTGTCTCCAATACTTTACCTTCTCAACCATCCAAACCCTTTCTACTTTAAGCTAAATTAATTGTTAACCCTTTGGCTCCCGGCGACGTATATATACGTCCAAACACGATTATAAAATAAAAGTGCTTCTAGTATATTGTTTAACTTTTTTCAACGTCTTTTTATCCATTCTTAAATGATGTTAGACAGATGCCATGCATTTTTCTTTCCTCTAGACTTGTTAGTGGTACATATCTATCTTGTATTCGCTTCCTTTCGTTCTTTATGGTGACACATAGTATCTCTTATTCAATGCATTCTAGTGCAATCACTTTTCTTTCGTTCTTTTGTGTGTATTAGTCACGCTCGGCTCTGAATACTCTCCGATTAGTTCTTCTCGTTCTGTAAAATCTTGATTGTTCCTGACTTATCTAGAAAGTTCTGTCGGTTTCAAAAAATATCGTATATATATATATATATATATATACATCGTTCGAGTAATAAAAGATAATTCTCATAACGAATTAACTATATTCTTCGAATAATAATCATATATTTCAACGACCAACCTTACACATTCTTACAATGGCGACTTCCAAGAAACGACACTTGACTGATGAAGACATTGAGGAAACTATGAGTAACTCTGGATCTAATCTATCATCAGAAGATGAACTTCTAACAGCTTTTGATTACGTAACTATTGATTCTGGCGATGAAGACCTTCCAAGGGAACGACCATGGCACTGTGGAAAATTCAATCCAACTATACCGCAATTCGTTGGTGAACCTGGTATACAAAATACGATTTCACTTGTTGCAAGAACACCGCTTGATTATTTTCAATTGTTTTTTGATGAAACTATAATGAAACGTATAGTTGACGAAACCAACCGTTATTATTTATAGAATCCAGTGAGTGAGCGCCAGCACATGTCTAACTGGCAAAATTTGACTTCAGTCGAAATGTACACATTCATCGCAATCACAATGCTCACTGGACTTATTGAGAAAAATAGACTCCAAGACTATTGGAGCACTGATCCATTGCTAATTACGCCCATCTTCGGTCAGTATTTCACACGAAATAGGTATCAAGACATTCTACGCTTTATGCACTTCGCAAATAATGAGGTTACTTCCAATACTGATTGACTTGGAAAAATCAAACCAATCATAGATGATTTCAGGCGAAAGTTTGCAAATTGCGTGAATCCATCAAAGAATCTCTGCATCGATGAAAGTCTCGTGTTATGGAAGGGGAGACTTGGATTCAAGCAATATATCCCGTCCAAGCACCATCGATTCGGAATCAAATCATTTCAGCTCGTTGACTGTGAAACCAAATTCATCCTAGACTTCATTATTTACACAGGATCGGACACAGAGTATCAAATTACACCCGGACTCGGAATGAGCGGATCAATTGTCATGGAACTAATGCAGCGATATCTGAATAAAGGGCATCATTTATACATTGACAATTGGTATACAAGTCCAGCACCTTTTGAGCTCTTAAATCGTTACAAAACTGGTGCATGTGGCACTATTCGTAGAAATAGAAAAGGCTTGCCACGCCTTACGGCTAAGTTGAAAAGAGGCGAGAGTCAATATGCTCATACCGATGTTTTGCTTGCGCTCAAATGGCAGGATAAGCGAGAAGTTCATATGCTTTCAACGATTCATTCAACAGCATTCACGAATTCAAACAAAACAGATCGTCAAACTGGAGAGCGACTTCGGAAACCTGTTTGCATTGTCGACTACACCAACAACATGGGCGCAGTCGATCATGTTGACATGCAAATATCATTCTCCGAATGCATCAGAAAAACAATAAAATGGTACAAGAAACTTTTTATTCATCTCTTGGACATGGCAGTATATAATGCATTCGTAATTTACAAAATGCAGAACAATACTTCCTATCAACTATCCGATTTTTGGCTTGAAATAATTCGAGAGATTTTGACAAAGTATGAACCACAAAGATCATCTACCATAGGAAGACCATCGACAAAAGATTCTCCTCTTCGTCTAACTGCTCGTCATTTCCCATCACTCATTCCACAAACGTTGCAATCAAAGCAGCCTCAAAGAAAATGCGTCGTTTGTACATCTCATAATACTGACGTGATACACGGTATTTCTGCGCTGATTGTGATGCTCCGCTACGCATTGTCGACTGCTTCAGAGATTATCATACAAAGGTGAACTACTAAAGGGTTTTTCATACAAGAATAGTGTATTCTCCTAAAGAAATAAAGATACTTGAAAAATTTGTTATAAAAGCTTCCGATTTTCGTCATAAAAAAAGCCGGGAGCCAAAGGGTTAATAATATTCCACTGCAAACGCTTATTGATACCGGTGCTTCTGCTACTTGCATTAGTTTCAACACCTTACAACGTATGTCTAATTTCCGTTATATTGATACAACAGCTGCTTCATTTGTACTCGTCGATGGTGTCATTCCTCTTCAAAGCAACGGTTCCGTGGAACTTTCTATGCAATTCGGTAATGAACTCATCCAATTTCGTGCTTTCGTTATTAACAAACTTTGCGTCGATCTTATTATTGGCATGGACTTTCTCATCATATTTAATGCTACCATCGATGTGAAGTCTCAATATTTATCACTAGAAATTTTTGGTCGTCGTACATCTATTCAACTTGACGATCAATTTCGTCGCCCTTTGATTCCACTTCACGCACGTCATGCTACTTTCGTTCCTCCTCATTCAACAATTGCAATCTTGGTTTCCACTCCAATTTCAGCTTTATCAGCATATTTTATTCCAACTTCCAACTTTATTGAACATCCTTATCTCTCGTCTACTCAAAAAATTGTTACCATTCAACATCATCATTCATGTTTACTTGTTACCAATTCAGCTGATGTTCACCAACACATACCAGAATTTTTCTGTTTTGGTTATCTACTTAGCAACCAGGCGGGATCACCGAATTTTTTTAATCAATTCGCAGCTCTAGGTTGTCGTTACAATGCGAAGAAAAATCAACCAACCTCTTCCCATACCTTCACGCATCCTCAACTACCACAACGGTTTTTTAATGATCCAAACCGTTTTTATCGACCGATACCTTCGATAAATCGTGTTTCGCTCAATATTCTTCCTCATTTTTCTTCTTCTCAATTTCAACACACTCGAGATCTATTAGTGAACCATCTACTTGATCATGATAATAAAGACCGACTTTCGACTCTTCTTACTCAATTTTCTCAACTTTTCGACAATTCTCGCCACAACATTTCCAACATAGTTGTCGAAAACGTTTTTAATACTGTTCCGCACTCTCCACCATCTTTCCGACCTCATCGAAATCCACATACTCGTGAAGAAACACAACGTCTTATCGATGAGTTTCTCGAAGCTGGTCTTATTCAAGAGTCGAACTCCCCATATGCAGCACCCGCATTTATCGTTCCTCGAAAAGACAATCGTCCGGGTCGTCTCGTTGTGGATTATAGGGCGGTCAATAAAATTACTATTCCAGATGCTAGTCCTTTACCTCACCCCGAAGATTTATTGCAAGAACTTGGCAAGGGGTACAACTATTTTAGTCGCCTTGATTTGAAATCCGGTTATCACCAGTTTCGTATACCACCCGCTGATCGTCCAAAAACAGCGTTCGTCGTTTCTCAAGGTCATTATGAATTTCGTGTACTTTCCATGGGACCACAAAATGCACCTGCAGCATTTCAAAAAACTATGTACCAGGTTATGAAGCCCTGTCGCACGTTCTGTCATGTCTTCCTCGATGATATCATCATTTGTTCCAAATCATTCGATGAACATATCAATCATTTAAAATTGGCTTTTCAAACGCTTGCCAAAGAAAAACTTGTTCTCAACGCTTCGAAATGCGAACTTGCTGTACAACGTGTTGTCGTACTCGGTCATACTGTCTCGGATACGTCTATCGCACCAACCACTGATGCAATCCAGGCCATTTTGGAATTAAAAGAACCTCGCACACTTAAAGAGACCAACAAATTTCTTGGTGGTATGGCGTATTATAGAAAATTTGTTCCTCATTTTAGCACTATCGCTGCTCCACTACATAAAATCTCTAATTTACCCAAAAACCGACGGCATCTTTTTAAATGGACAGTGGAACATTCGAATGCTTTCCATGCTCTCCAACGTTTACTTACAACTGCTCCACTTCTTCTTCATTTTCCCGTCGACGGTTTTCCACTTCACTTAGCTACTGACGCTAGCGGTACTGCAACTGGTGGTGTTTTATTTCAAGATGTCAACGGTCAACGTCATAATCTCTTTTATCATTCAAAAGTTCTTTCACCAATTGAACAAAAATACTCGGTTCCTGAAAAAGAAGCTTTGGCAATTTACCATTGTTTACAACGTATGAGGACTTTAATCCTCGGACGAACTGTTTATATCCATACTGATCATTGCCCCATATGTGGTATGTTACAAAAACCAGTGAACAATCGTCGCATTGAACGTGTGGCCAATTTAATTCAGGAATATCGTATCGCCGAAATGAAACATATTGATGGTAAAAGTAATTGTCTTGCGGATTATCTTTCTAGGCCTTCGGATGATCCACTTTTTGATGTTGATTATGGTCTCGACAGCAAACTTCCATGGTCAAACTCATCAAATTTAACCAATCCTTGCCAGCCTTCACAGAACATCATTACTACAATGACATTTCGTCCTCGACAGAAATTTCTTTCACCAGGTGTATCCACTTTCAATCAACCCAATGAAGGTTTTGATGCGGCATCTTGTACTTCTGCAGATTCGTTTACCACTCATTCACCAATTATTACATCAACTCCCTCTCCGAATGTTTTCGATTCAAGCCAATTGTCTCATGAACAAGCTCACGATCCAGATATTCGTCGTATCATTTCTCAATTAAATCGCAGCAACCATCTTGATTCCACCTTATCTTCTTCGTTTATTATCAAAAATGGTATTCTTAACAAACTTATTACTCTCACTCCTACATCTAGACGCCGATTATCTGTACCTTATCTTCCTTCGTCGATGATACGATCTTTTCTTACTGCAATGCATGATGATCCTTTCCAAGGTGGTCATTTTTCGTTCGACAAAATGATGTCGAAAATACGTACTCGTTATTGGTGGCCTCACATGAAGCACGACGTTCACCGTCATGTTCAAGCATGTGTTCCTTGCAACCAATATAATTATTCGCGTCAAAAGAAACCTGGTCATCTTCAACCCATTCCTCCGATCGCTATTCCGTTTTCTATAATTGGAATGGATTTTTGTGGCCCATTCCTTGAATCACCTCGTGAAAATAAATACGTCCTGGTCGTCACTGATCTATTTACGCATTTCGTTACTGCTATTCCTTTACCCACCAACACTGCTGAAATTACTGCATTATCCTTATTTCGTCACATATTCTGTCGATTTGGCATTTGTTCCACTTTAATTACAGATCAAGGAACTCATTTTAATAACAATCTTATGAGAGCATTCCAACATCTCCTTGGTTATAATCACATCCTCAGCACTCCTTATCACCCGCAAACCAATGGCGTTGTGGAGCGCTTTAATGCATCGATGGTGGTTCAAATATCAAAACTTCAACAGAAACACCACAACAACTGGGACGATTACCTGGATGCCGTTGTTTTTGCGTACAATAGTTCCAAACATAAAACAACACAATACTCTCCATTCGAACTGCTTTTTGGTCGATGTCCAACACTTCCCATTGATTCGCCTCCGCAGTATTTCCAATTTGATCGTCCTAACAACTATTTCGTACATCTGCAGAAAATTCTTCAAATTTATCATCAGCAAGCAAAATTGAACATTATGAACCAACAACGTTACCATAAAAAATATTATGATCAAAATCGCCGGGATCCTCATTACATTGTAGGTGATCGTGTTTTCACAAAAATTTTCGCTGCTCGGGGAAAGTTGGATCCACGATACTCTGCCGAGCCAAAAATTATCGTTCAAACTTCTCATCCCACATATACTGTAAGGCATGAAGCAACTGGTCTTGAACATCGATATCATGTCTCTGACCTACGACCCGTCACCTTAGCCTACGTCGACAATGAGTCTACTTAAATTCATTTTTTCTCCAACTATACCATCATTTACCACCAATTTTACTTGATATCACTTCACTTAACCGTTTATCAATTGGTTTTTTCAATTTTCAATAGTTGACATGGCTCTTCATGTTACTTAATCAGAATTCGCTTACGGTTATCATCGTACCTCTATTATCATTAGACATGCAATATGTTTTATTATTAATTCATTATCTACTTGGTGAGGTATACTACTACTCAGGAATCAGGCGTACATTTTAATTCCATTCTTTTTTCTTTTTCTCGTTTATCTTTTTCTTCGCCTATTTCTCATTCCTCACATTCTTCTATCTTCTTTTGAATATTATATACTTCTTATTTCTACCGCTCTCTCTTCATTTTTATGGTATTCGCTTCAACTAGCATTGTTCCGTGTTTCTCTTGTCTTTATCATCACTCGTGTTGCGTGTTGGTAATGGCGTTTAGTCTATTGTTTATCATTAGCGTAAGTGTTACTCTTGCCACTCTTCCATCTTTATCCAGTGGTGGTTTACAATCTTGGTTCTGCGGAACTTGTACGGTGTGTCACCCATGTCCGGCCTGTGAACCGCATTTAAACATTTCTCCCAAATGTGAATGTAAGGAGAATTTAAACAACTGCAATTGTAACTGTATTACGCATCAGAACTTTAAAGACTATCATACCTCGTGGAATCTTCCACAAGGGTCCAGTCAACATAACATACACGCTGCTCAAATGAATAGTAACAATCTCAAGCGTCATTTACTTGGTTGGATCATCGGATTATCGTTTTGTAATATTTTTTTATTGCTCCTTATCGTGATCCTCAGTTTGTTTGCACCTGCATTGTTACGTCGTTACACCACCTGGCATTCCACAACGAAGCTTAAACGACGGACCCGCCTTATCAACAAGTTTAATCTGGTCGAACGTTCCGCACTTTCAACAGTCCAACCGTCTTACGACGACCTTTTAAAACAATTACACGAACAGAAACAACAGCTGGATCAACTTACACGTGATTTACCAACTTCGCACACGTCATCACTTAGTCCTTCCAAAGTTTTTTAATTTACGTTTTCGTTTGATGAACTACGTCTTTCTAAAGCTTCTTGGGGAGGGGGAGGTGTAAGCGACTTCTCGCTTCTCTTGAGTGATATGTCGTTTAGATACCATTTATCTCCATTCCATTCCTCCTTACATAGTTATGCATGTTTGTATCTTCTCTTGTTCTGGGAGAGGAGGATGAGACGAGAGAGATATGTTTTTTCTCTTCTTTTCTTTTCGTTTTTCGTTTTGTTGTTTGTTCGTTGCTCTCGCTGAAAGAGAAAAGGTGTTTGTTTTTTCTTTTTTTGGAAAATAAAGCTCACATCATCGGTCACGTAATGTAATGCATATCATCATCTCACTTGATAATGTTGAAAAATATTGAAATCACATAGCTAAATCATTACATTTTCTTCTTTCTTTTCCTGCCTACACTGTTGACACACGTCGCACTTTCGCACCAATATAAGAATACACTATAATCATGCTGATTCACTGGATTAGATTGTATTTTATGACAGAATAAGAAAAAAAAGCTCGGGCATGGTATATCAGTATTGACTCCTCTCTCCGTGTGTTGGTACGAGCACATTAGAAGTAAACTTTTGCCTCTATAACTGCATTTTTTTCCGTTTCTGTTAATAACAGCAATAACAAGCAAAACACGCTTGACATTATCAAGAAAAACACAACACATTGCTGACATGTCACTATTGAAAAGTATAACTGTTTTTGAAGATCTTTCAAGTGAACTATTTTTTGAAATATTTGATTTTTTCTCCTTTATTGAATTACACAATACGTTCGGTCATTTAAATCGACGAATCGATGATTATTTATCTCAATTTCCAAATATATATTTAAATATATCACCAGAAAAAAATACACTGAACACAAAATTAAATGAACGGCAGTTATTACTTGTGAAATCAATACGATTTCAAAGTTTCCTGAGAAAGGATCCAGATGAGGTGCATAAGTTTTTCATTCAGTATCCGTTAAAATTATTCCAGCAATTACGATCGTTATGGATAGAAGAAATTATATCAACTACAGAGATTCCTATTATTATTGACCAATTGCCTCTTTTACCCAATTTGACACGATTAATTATCAGGTTTAATTTATTTCAGAAGAAATTAAGTAAGGATGATTTTCAATATGCAAAGGAAATAATATTTCGTTCTTGTGTTAAATTAAAAACATTAAAATTCACTATAATGGATCATCTTCATCCTTGTAAAAGAATACATAACGCGCCGCTATTCAATCAACCGATAACAAATAACATTGAACATTTGGATGTTTATAAACTCTATTTCGATGAATTCAACTATATTTTATCACCCTTATTCTTCCCTCAATTAAAATCATTACACGCAACAATTTATGATAATCCGAAACAAAAAGATTTTCCTAACGAGAGATTTTCACTCGATTTTTTAGTTTATCTTTCATTAGATTTTAATTGGTACGTCACATTTACTCACCTTGAATCAATATTTAAACGAACACCGAACTTAAAAACATTTGTTCTCTCATGTTCTCCAGTTATTTTGATCGATTGTCAAAAATGGCAGTGTATTTATTATCGAAATATTTATCAAAACTTGTAAAATTTCATGTACATGCATGTGATTGGGAAGAGAGAGGATGGTCCAAAACAAATGAATATATGAACTTTTTAACATCGACATATTGGTTCGAAGAACGGGGAGGTATCATCCAGACAAATTATAAACAAGTATTGGATGAACTAGGCAATGAGATCGATTCCATATTTGTTCATTTTACAACAATGACATTTAAAAGTTGGAAAAAACAATGTTCATATTGTTACCGTTATTAGACGAGAAAATAAGTTCTGCTTTCTGCTTCTACTGAATAAAAACAGTTTTCTTTCTTTTTCCCGAGAATATTAGATAATCCAAAAGAATCATGATTTTCTCATAGAAAATAAAACATATTGAACATGAATGTATCCTGTATTTGTAAAAATCAAAATAAAATTAATTCTATCCAGTTCACTGATTTAAGATTAGTATTACATGTCTCTATCTTTACTTCATTCATTACGAGGTTCATCTAAAGAAAATTGCAGCAGATTACAATGAGATTGATCATCTACTGTTATATATTCTCTCAATCAAACGTAGTCATTTTCACGAAGACTATTAGATTCCTAAAATTATTATTTCTTTTGTATTTAGTCTCACCAACCTTCTATTTTACTTTATTTGCTTCTAGTGTGTCAATTCTAAAGTCCTCAATAATCAATGAATAACTTGAGATATAGACGTAACTTTGCTGTTTACTTACACTGACATTCAACGGGCATACCCACACTCACACCTCTTTAGCAACATATATTATTCTATTATCTCTCAATGATATTTTTCAACTGATCAACATTATCCGTTTTCTCAATCCCCGTAAATTCTTTGTTCAGCTACTTGGTAGAAAATAAAAGAAATGTCCGACTAAAAGTTAAATAAAACACATTGTTTATTGAGTCATAGTGTAATCAGATTTCTCAGCCTCATGTCCTATTGTATTAACAATAACAATAGCGAATGTGTTACTTTTTTCCTAAATTTATGCGATGACTTTTCAAAATAATTTATCTTAATTTCCTTTTTGATTATTCAATTAATCGATCTCGTTCAAATCATTTTTCATTATACATCGATATTACAAAAAATAAATGCGAAAACCTCGGATTTAAATCCGAGTGTTATGTGTACTTCAAAAAGTGAAAAGGTACATTCACTGTGCTTTTTATCACGAAATTGCAAGGAGAAAATACAGACGTGCTAAGTTAGCATGGATCATACTGTATGCGATCCTATCCGGTGACCACTGACTCTACTCTCAGACTTATAGAATNAGCACCGGCATTTATCGTTCCTCGAAAAGACAATCGTCCGGGCCGTCTCGTTGTGGATTATAGGGCGGTAAATAAAATTACTATTCCAGATGCTAGTCCTTTACCTCACGCCGAAGATTTATTGCACGAACTTGGCAAGGGGTACAAATATTTTAGTCGCCTTGATCTGAAATCCGGTTATCACCAGTTTCGTCTACCACCCGCTGATCGTCCAAAAACAGCGTTCGTCGTTTCTCAAGGTCATTATGAATTTCGTGTACTTTCCATGGGACCACAAAATGCGCCTGCGGCATTTCAAAAAATTATGTACAAGGTGATGAAGCCATGTCGCGCGTTCTGTCATGTCTTCCTCGATGATATCATCATTTGTTCCAACTCATTCGATGAACATATCAATCATTTAAAATTGGCTTTTGAAACGCTTGCCACAGAAAAACTTGTTCTCAACGCTTCGAAATGCGAACTTGCTGTACAACGTGTTGTCGTCCTCGGTCATACTGTCTCGGATACGTCTATCGCACCAACCACTGATGCAATCCAGGCCATTTTGGATTTAAAAGAACCTCGCACACTTAAAGAGACCAACAAATTTCTTGGTGGTATGGCGTATTATAGAAAATTTGTTCCTAATTTTAGCACTATCGCTGCTCCGCTACATAAAATCTCTAATTTAACCAAAGACCGACGGCATCTTTTTAAATGGACAGTGGAACAGTCGAATGCTTTCCATGCTCTCAAGCGTTTACTTACAACTGCTCCACTTCTTCTTCATTTTCCCGTCGACGGTTTTCCCCTTCACTTAGCTACTGATGCTAGCGGTACTGCCACTGGTGGTGTTTTATTTCAAGATGTCAACGGTCAACGTCATAATCTCTTTTATCACTCAAAAGTTCTTTCACCAATTGAACAAAAATACTCGGTTCCCGAAAAAGAAGCTTTGGCAATTTACAATTGTTTACAACGTATGAGGACTTTAATTCTAGGACGAACTGTTTATATCCATACTGATCATTGCCCCATATGTGGTATGTTACAAAAACCAGTGAACAATCGGCGCATTGAACGTGTGGCCAATTTAATTCAAGAATATCGTATTGCCGAAATGAAACATATTGATGGTAAAAGTAATTGTCTTGCGGATTATCTTTCTAGGCCTTCTGATGATCCACTCTTTGATGTTGATTATGGTCTCGACAGCAAACTTCCATGGTCAAACTCATCAAATTTAACCAATCCTTGCCAGCCTTCACAGAACATCATTACTACAATGACACTTCGTCCTCGACAGAAATTTCTTTCCCCAGGTGTATCTATTTTCAATCAAGACGATGAAGATTTTGATGCGGCATCTTGTACTTCTGAAAATTCGTTTACCACTCATTCACCAATTATTACATCAACTCCCTCTCCGAATGTTTTCGATTCAAGCCAATTGTCTCATGAACAAGCTCAAGATCCAGATATTCGTCGTATCATTTCTCAATTAAATCGCAGCAGCCATCCTGATTCCACCTTATCTTCTTCGTTTATTATCAAAAATGGTATTCTTAACAAACTTATTACTCTGACTCCTTCAT
Source organism: Rotaria sp. Silwood2 (assembly GCA_905329745.1). NCBI lineage: Eukaryota > Metazoa > Rotifera > Eurotatoria > Philodinida > Philodinidae > Rotaria > Rotaria sp. Silwood2. Next base: position 17,362 of record CAJNSZ010002112.1, read on the forward strand.
CTAGACGCCGATTATCCGTACCTTATCTTCCTTCGTCGATGATACGATCTTTTCTTACTGCAATGCATGATGATCCTTTCCAAGGTGGTCATTTTTCATTCGACAAAATGATGTCGAAAATACGTACTCGTTATTGGTGGCCTCACATGAAGCACGACGTTCATCGTCATGTTCAAGCATGTGTTCCTTGTAACCAATATAATTATTCGCGTCAAAAGAAACCTGGTCATCTTCAACCCATTCCTCCGATCGCTATTCCGTTTTCTATAATTGGAATGGATTTTTGTGGCCCGTTCCTTGAATCACCTCGTGACAATAAATACGTCCTGGTCGTAACTGATCTATTTACGCATTTCGTTACTGCTATTCCTTTACCCACCAACACTGCTGAAATTACTGCATTATCCTTATTTCGTCACATATTCTGTCGATTTGGCGTTTGTTCCACTTTAATTACAGATCAAGGAACTCATTTTAATAACAATCTTATGAGAGCATTCCAACATCTCCTTGGTTATAATCACATCCTCAGCACTCCTTATCACCCGCAAACCAATGG
>CAJNSZ010002113.1:0-17920 GCA_905329745.1 Rotaria sp. Silwood2
CCAGTCCTTCTCAGCTTCGAACTCAACCGAGATATTGTCAAGACTAAGCTGTGTAGAAAGTTTCATCGCAATCTGACTCTCCTTTCGAAAGTTATCGTGTAAACGGCCGGCCGGCCGGCCGGACATACAGACCGATTTTAGTAGTGTACTCACTTTTTGAGTACACTAAAAATCATTCGCAATCTGGTAGTTTGTTATTAGAAACATTAAAAAAGAATAGTTTATGAAAATCTTCACTGCTCTGATCTAACGATCGGTTTTAGTACATTTTTCCTAAGGGTAAAGAATTCAGTTTCGTCGCCTCGTAAATATGCAAATACTAAATGCGCAAAAATCAGTTTTGTTACTTTTATATTTTTTCTTCATATGAGCATGAACGTATGGGTCTTTTGGTATTGCAAAGAGGTCCTTAAAATCAGAAACAACCGCGTGGAAATAAAAATCTTTCTACCGACTTTCAGCAAGCAATAGTTCGACATCTGTTCTTTTTGGCTGAAAGAATAACAATAGACCGCACGAGATAGTGACATTCTTAGATTCAATAGAACTGTATACGCCAACGGACAGAAAAATTAAACAGATATTAAAATGATTTTGGTTGCTCATCGCCGGCCACGAATTATGGGAAAGAGAAGAGAAAGTAATCTACTTAGGAAGACTACTATTACCCCTTTAGTACAAAATTTTCCCAGAAAACTAAACTATGAGTTTCGATAATCTTTTCTTTTAATTGCAAATTTATATGAATTTGACAAGAATTCCTTGCAAGATTAATATCATTCAAATGTCGGGCATTTCAGAATGTTTGTACACTTTTATTTTGTATATATCTCAGCATTAATAAATAAATGTAATTTAGAATCTTCTCTTAAAAAACTCACCGTGAAAAACTCTGAAGAAACTGCTGGCACAAACTCCTACTAGCATGTTTTGATGATTTGTCCAATAGGCAAAATGAAACAACTACGCATTCGTGCTAGGAGTTTCCAGCATATTAGCATGCCAAAAATGTTCGAAAATGTTTTATATTTTTGCATGCATCCCATCATGGATGAACGGTAAAATTTTGATCCTTTTTCGAAAGATATTCTGTTGAAAATTCGAGAAAATCTCTATAAAAAAAAATCCCTATCAACTTTCCATCGTGATTTTCTCTAAATAGGTGTTATGATCTTTGTTGATAGCACTAGATCATAGTGTCACTGACACTCATCTCCTTTTAATTTGCTTCTTCTATTCTCTTTTCTTTGTTTCCTTTTCTGTTGAAAAACATCCTCGTCTCTAAATATATATAGCGGACGGCTGCATATCAGAGAAGACGATAAACGAATAGAAGAGACGAATGGGAAGAAGATGAGTATCGACAACAATATGATCTAGTGCTATGAACACGGATTATGAGAACTATTTAGAAAAAAATCAGGAAAAAAGTCGACAGCGATTTCTTTATATGTAGACTTGCTAGAGTTTCCCGAGTATCTTTCGAAAAAAGGATAAGTATTTTATAATTTATTTATGCTGTGGTATATGCAAAATAGAAAGTGTGCAAACATTTTCGAACACCTGACATAGCATATTCACGAAAAGAACAAATAAAAATCAGTAGATGTATGACTTACGAGTAATAATTATTTCTCGCGCAATATAAAAAAATGATTATATACAAACACGTTCTTGATGGTTCCAAGCGTTGGTAAATGAAGTGTCAGTTTTCACTAAAGTTGATATCTGACGACAGGATTTTGATGTTACCAGGTGTATTTCTTAGTTGATAAAGACGAAATTAATGCTAAATTATAATTCCGGCAGCGAATTTAACTAAAAAATTTCGAAACTTTCTCAGTCAAAAAAACGTTTCCAGGCTTCTACTACGAGAGATAGAAGATGGGTTTAAAATAACTTTCGCGTCAGTCAAAAATACACCGATATTGAGCATTCAACAACCATTGGATATTTGTAAGAATTGTTCTGCGACATATGATCATTTTAAATTACTTGTTCTAAATTTTCATTCTGATAGAATTGCCAAAAGTTAGACATGGTGATAATGCAATTTCTCGAGTTCCAACAACGAGCAATATTTTGCCACATGATCATCCACCTCGTTGTCATCTCGAACTACAACTACAATACTTCATAGTTCGATTTCAAATAATGTATGTACAACGTGGTTGCCTTTGCGGCCACTGTCGACGTCGTCATTTTGATCTCAGCGGGTGAATTATTGGATCTCTTTTTTAAAAGAATATTAAAGTGAATGGTGTTGGGATTTTTCTAATAGACAATGTCATGAGCGCTGGTGACAAGAGTTCTGAATATTATAGCTACAGCTATTGACACTATGACCGAATGTGATAGTATTGTTTGTGTTCGTTAATAGATGGTCCCTGGAAGAGGAAAGAAGGAAAAGAAAAAAAAATCAGGAGAGAAAAGAATCTTTTGTACCCTAGACATCCTGCGTCTTAAATTTTTTGGATGACATCACATGTAAAATCGAATTATCTATCTGCATTTTAGATTTAATTTAAAAAAGAATATGAAAGCTCCGTAGTCACTGAGTTTTAGAAAATGTCGACTTCGTCAAGTAATTCAAATAAAATGGTCTGTATCATCTCTCTCTCTTCTCACATACAACAACTAATATATAGCAGTGTATCTGATTAAAAGATGAATAAACACGATTGACTAAGTTTTTAGTCAGTCCTGAACAAGTTATCATCATGAAATCAATAACAATCTCGAAAAAATATCATAAAGTAGCGTCATTTCCTCTCATCATTGAACTTCTGCATGGGTTTCTGCAAAAAAACATAAGAGGATCATGAAAAATGCTCAATTTTGATTGCAAGTACGAAAACCCGTTATCAGTGCCAATGACTCACTCCCTCTTCTTCGTGTTCAATTCTAGTAAAAAGTGTTAGTGTTTCTATTGAATGTTCCGCATCGACCTATTGGTCACTGTTAAATATTATCATTTGCACATCAATTTCATTTCGGTGAAGCATTTCTTTCCTTCCCTTTATGTTTTATTGTCCATCAACATTTGCTGTTTTTCTCTTCATCTCATATTTTTAGTTGAATTCAAATGCGAGCTCGCTTAATCGCTCTTTGTCTTAGAATTTTATTTCATGTAGCATATTATCTGAAGCAGTTTTCTCTTGCAACTTGACACACAGATAGAATACCCTCTTACTTTCTGTGTTTCCTGTCTCTTTGCGACTCACTTACAACGAATATTAAAAAACTGTAAGTAGGGTCGCTGAGGTAAGAAGCTCGTCTGATGAAAAGAAATATAACAAATGTTTCACACTTCGTGGAATACAGTATAAAAAATAATAGTGTAAATGCATTCGAAAATTTTTTTCCCTTTGCTTCCTTCGTTACAAACACCATCTCTTAAAGACACTAATGTTTTTCTGTTTCCTAGACTAAAAAGTTAAGATTTTGCACAATGGTAAATAATTCCAAGTCTATGTCTTAATATATGTAGCGCCTGTTTCTGGATCGATAATATGTGTACTTGGATCAAATGTTGTTTGTAGACGTCATTTGATGACAACTAATGTAATATAGAGAGTCGATTCAATCGATATTCGACCGACTTTACATCTTAATACTCAGCCGAAGAGAAAAACTGTATTTGTAGTAGAAGCATTGTATCATGTATAACTGTTCCGCTGCTAAATTCTGTGCAACAAGCACGATAAAACTCAATCGAAAAATGAGCATAAAAAATCGACCATGAAGTGTAGCCTAATCAAACAAATATCGATGCGTCATCCTATCTATTATGAGTTTTTTTCAATTTAGTGAGAAATAATGGCTAAAAGTCGAATATAAGCTATATCTTCCATCTCCTGTACTCGAAAAACAAAAACGAAAAAATTCGTCATTAGAATATGCTGACACATACTACAATGACAGAAATTTTAATGATCAAAGTTGAGCATTCAATCCATGATTTAATAGACAACAGAGATTGAAATTGAGTTGATAAGAGATGTGCATGGAGGGCTGGACTCTTCAAATACTCCAAGTAGTGTTTTTCTGGAGTGGCAAAGGCTAGGGATTAATATAAGGCTTGAACTGATGTATTCAGTTAAAAAGGAAGGCCAAATACCATTTTGTATTGCTAGTAATCTGAAGAAATTTTGCTCGAATAAGGCCGCTCCATATTATTTTCACATGCTACCTATCCGTTTATTTTATTTGTTCTTCCCCCGTAAGTTTCTTCTATCCCAACAGTTTTCACATGCGATAACGGCAGATACATCCTATTCCACGAGAGAAGCTATCAGCGATTCATATAACGAGAAGCGATCTGCGGATTACCCGCGGTGCTCACAAAGTTTATTCACTTGTCTTTTGACAAAAGCTGAGTGAATGTGTAGCTCATAAGACAGAATACTTGCAATCGGATAACTGTAATTGTAGAGATAGATAATAAAGAAAGCAAAGTCATGGATATTTTGGCAAAAACAAGATAGTGATCAATCATGGGTGATAAATGTACATATTGAAGGCTTTGCATATTGATAGCTTTGTATCACGTAATCAAACTTCTAGATATTAATTCTCTATGATTCGCAGCATGGTCTACGTGAACAAGTATCGAACGTATTGTTTCTAACTTGTCTGACGAAACTATTTGACAAACATTGGTGAAACACGTTTGCTGATTGAAAACCAGTATTTCAAGACGAGGCATAGGCAGTTCTATGAAAAATTTCAGAAACCTATTCATCATTAGATGTTTAACAAACACTTTCACCACAATGAAGAATCTTCTGCATTAAACTTGAAACAAACATAAAATTTCATTTCACATTTTTGCGTTGAGATTTTGAATGAAAACCAACCAAACTGGTAACCTATACTTCTCCAGAAAAAGCTACAGCGTACTGACATCTTGTTTTCTAGAAGCATGCTCAGCTTACACAACGTCCTATCTACGTTCTATAGTTGAAAACATTCTAGGAATACTATTAAGATCCAATGATGAGTTCTGCCTGATGATAGCGAGCAGAAAAACTGCATTATAAATATTTCCTTCCTTTTCTTGTATATGTTTCTTTGAACATAGATTAACTAAATGAAAGAGGAAAGTAAACAGATACTTTTTCATTTCATGCTCCGCAAATAGAATCAGCCAGACTTAGGATGTTGATCGATGTAAGCTGGCTCGAAGTAGATCCTTGACCCAATTCAGTCCGGCCAAAGTACGAATTTTCTGACTCGTGTATATCTATGATAGAGAGCAATATACCTGATCAACACTTTTTCAGAGTTTTTGGAGAAGAATGGCAAGTATCACTGTCAGACAACGTTCTGTCAGTGACAAAGATTGAAAATCAAAACGAAACAAAAGAGAGTATGGTAACAAGTCAAGACAAATCACAAGCAAGCAAATCGCGATTGCGATCGGTAGCGGTGGACTGTGAACGTGACTGATGCATCAAAACTAAAGCGAAAGATGACTAACGAAAAATAGCTCAAAAACACCAAATCTCCGGTGGCATAGTGACTACTGAATCAGAAATACCGAAAATACTTACGTTGAACAGAGTGACAATCCTACTCGCTTTCAACTACTTTCTACCTTTCCTTTGAGATGTTCCAATCTCTCAAACCCACTAAATAGTTCACAGAGCATCCGCATGTAAATTATCTATTTTCACTCAAAAGAAGATAACCGGACAAATGACTTCAGACGAGTTGCCAATTTACGTCATTTAGTAAACAAAGTAACCATCAATGCGAAAATAAAAGAAGTCAAACCTCGCTATTCAATACGAAGCTAAGGAACGTCATATGCGAACGGTCTGCATGGGTTATTCACAATGGACGTCGGCAAATTTTTGTCCATTTCAAAATGTCTTATTTTCATTATTGGTGCTTATCCGTTTGTTCGTTGATCCATCTTTTTTCATGGTGTCGACGCTCGCTTTTAGTTGTAAATTTGTGTTCTCAATTTTCAGTAGGCAGTGAAAGCTGTTTGACTTATTTGGGAAAACCTGTTGATCTTCTTGGTTGCTAGAAATGGTAAAAGTGGAGAAAGTTCGAGAACCGGTTTGAAAATTTTATTGGCAGATTTAGAAAAGTCATTGCGACATCTGTTTGGCAAGGAAATCGGCATCCTGTACATAATTTAGTGTCATTTATATATATGAAAGCTGACACCTTTCCTATAGTAAGAAATAGTTCTTTTTTTATCATATGTATCGTTCGAAAAAAGTCAATGTTCATCGGTGTTCTGGTGCAAAAGTTTACTACTCTGTGTTCGAGTCAACGGTTAGACTGAAGACTAATTCTAAAGAAGTTTTACTGAAGTATTGGTTTTTTTAATGTATACACTATTATATAAACTCCAAATTATTTGTTTGACGCACATCATTTTTTTAATCGTTTCTATTTAAATTTATAAAAAAATTAATTTCTAAGCTTTAAATCGTACGATTTCATCAGAAATATTGTTTGAAAAATCTTCGACAAACAATTGAAACACATTCAACTGAACCAGTTTCATTAATGAAAATAGCTAAAATCTATGATTTATAAGGACGTGTCATTCGTAACTATAAGCATCGATCATCAAGTTAAATCGGATCCGATCGACGTCATTTACTGAAGAAAAAATTGCCGAACTCATCTAATTCAATTATTACTTGATTTAGAAAAAATGGGTGTTCGTTTAATGAAAACAACAAGGACAAAAATGCCTCAAGATTGTGTTGAAACTCGTCAGTTGGTTTCATATGAACAGTTTTGTATCTACTTGGGTAAGTGATTTTTCTTTGAATCATAATCCAACGACCAATCTCTATTTTGTAGTTCAGGCCATTTTTTCAAGCTGTTAGTTCTTTAAACAATAGAAGAAGCTCACCTCTTGTCAAAAAGAAATGTCAAAAGTGAAAAAAAGGTGGTGGATAGTATCCGTATCAACGTTTAGTTTTAAAGCGTATAAGAACATCATACACAAGTAATAGTGACACCACAAAAATACCTTTCTTTTTTTTGGTGAGAAATATTAGGACGTCATTGATTTCAAGGTGTTTTTTTTTCTTCGTTATAAAAAGAAAACAAAACTTATCAATGAGCAAAAGCTGGAATGTCGTTGAAAAAATGAATTAACTGAAATAGTTCAAAATGGATGGTTCAATAGTGTTTTTGATTCTTTGTAACAACAAAATTTATTTGACAAATCAATTCAAATATAATACGTCGATGAATGCAGCTTCAGTGATAATACTTAACGTAAGTTTTTCTAATGATAAGCTTTTTTTAGATCTAGTTCAGAGTGCAGCAATAGTCGTGTTTTCTATCCACACTAGCACACACTAAAAAGAAAGTATAGATGGAAGTTCCGATTATGAACAGCACAGGTCTCTTTAAAGTATCAAGAGGAACCAAACAGATGAGGGTTATGCTTTTGCACGAGCTTGTCACGACTTATAAGTTTTGAATCAGAAATTTCCTGGTATAAGGCTCAGTAAAGAAAATGCACAACTGTGAGTTGAGCGATTATTGTCTCATATGAAGTTTATTTTTCTATTCATGCATTTAGCTGAAGTATGAAGTGCAAAGACTATGCGTTTTTAGTTAAAACTTATCTTTGTATTTTATAGGAATTAGTGCTTGTTCTGTCTTACACAAAAATTAAATACGAAGAAAATGATGGCACAAGGCATTTGTTTACAACAATTATCGTAGGCACTAACACTAAAAGAGATGTTTTGCCACCACTTACAGTTTAAGTTGCAAAGCATGTTAATGATCAATAGACTGAACATGGGTCTGATCGTTCCGCCTTCCAACGTTCACATCATGATTAGATTAATGATGAGATCTTTGCTTTTTGACCGCTGGATATTTTCCTGATCGAAACACAATCAATAGTTTGCCTTACTTTACGTATATTGGATGGTCATCAATGTCATTTTGCAGTCCAAGCTAGAGAAGCAGTCGAACAAAATAATACTATCATTCTATGTTTGCCACAACACTATACTCAAGGCTTGCAGCTATTTTGAAAGGAAGAACAATGTCAATTGATTTTAGACAAATGGTTTCACGTGTTATTAACATCTTCGTAGGCATTTCTTAAGGCTGGATTATAGTAGCCAGTCTCTTTCGTTTACATATCCATTTCCTTCCTTCATGTTATGTGAATCTTGTATATCAGCTATTCCATGACGATCTAGCTATTGTTATCTCTAGTACAATCGATAACATATTTTCAATAACTATTTACGAACTGGAAAAATAGCCTGAAAATGCAATGAAAAATTCAGAAAAATATGCAGAAGGCACTTTACTTCTAATGAATATCAATAAGATCAAAGCGTTGCTTGTAAATAATATTGTTACACCATCATATCCTAAACACCATTATAAATGTTTAACGATGGACTTTGTAAAGTGCTTTTAGTATCTAGGTATGGACATAACAACTAAACTCGGGTGGGATATTTACATTTCAAAACGATTTAAAAATTGTTAGGAAGATCTACCATATTTTTCGTATTCTTTTTCATAAAATACCATTATTACTAATACTTCTGAGAAGAAAACTAATTTTTGTGTATGTGATTCCGCACATTATACGACTATTTTCATTCTAGTTTTCCTATACCGAGAACTGGTAAAGACTACTAGAACAGGTCCACTGTACAGGATTATGTATAATATATGAAACAAAATTTCCAGATGATTTGACAGTTTACTCTATATCAAGAGAATACAATACAGATGACTACCTATACAGATATTGATTTAAATTCGGTAAACATGTTAAAACCTCTGCGGAAACGCATAAATATCAACTAACATGTGTTTCATATTGAGCATCTAAGGCTTTACAAAAGATTTGGTATCTATTTACAGATATGCATAAAAGTAGTAAAATTTTGAGCAGAATATCAGAGAATGATCAACAGTCGACCATAGAGTTGATTAATTTCTTGACAATTGATTCTTAATTACATCAACACCTGAAACAGACACCTACTCCTACATAATACTTTATCTATAAATACGTGTTACAAGAAAAATCAGAAGAAACAACAAACATATAATCGTTTAAACATCGAGTATACATAAGTTTTAATAATATGTCTGTTTTTCTCTTTCTTATTTCTAATATTTGTAATTTAAAAATATTACTAGAGCCAAGGGATTTTAACTTGTACCGTGTTATCTTCCTTCATATTATTGTACCCTCCTCGTCATACCCAATGTCACAGACTGTTGAATTTCGAATAATTATAAATCATATACCTTATGTTCCTTTCTTCCTTATCTTATCTTATTGTCGTGTTTTTTGTAATTGTGATTTCTTTTATCACTAACCATATGTTGGCAACCTCATTTAATGAGAACAATAAAAAGCTATGTGTCAAAAAAAAAAGGTTTGCAGCCATTGAACTTAGCCACCTTTGGTTATATTGTGTTTTTCTTTTTGTCTGCCTACTCTGGCGAAAACAAATTTCATAATGTAGCATTTACTCTTCGTCAAATCATCGAAAGAGTTGCTTGACTCAGCATTTGACCATTTGATCATAGTGTAATGAAAGGCAAAGTAACAAACTCATCTCTTGATCAGGTATCCAGGTTTGAAAATTGTTCTTATTATTTTCATAAATGATGCATAAAATTAAAAGAAAGCAGAAGCGGTTTTTTTTCTTAAATTTGACCTTTTTCTTTGAGAGACTCTTTCTATGACTTCGCAAGAGTTTCTCGTTTTTTTCTCAATGACTGTGTTCTTCTCTGTACAAGCCATATGAAAACCATTACATTATTTATAATTTATAGGTGCACATGATTCTAGCTTAGCTTACCAGAAAAATAAGGAACTTTAGAACGTTTTTGCCAGTGTATGACACGTAGTAATCATCGTACTACTATGGCTTCTGACTGTAATTCGAATTTATCGATTTCTATCTCAAATATTTCTTTATGAAACAATGCTGCTCTTTTGTGTGACAACTAAACAAAATGAGTTTAATTTATTTCACAAAAAACCTTTAATCGATACTGGTAGTTTATCAAGTTACAATATCCAGTCGACATTTGTTTTTTTCTCGTTCAACAACAATTAGCTAAATTCTTCAAGTTCTTGACACAATAATTTCGAATGATGACCATGATGGTAGTGAAAACGACAGGCACTATATTTCGAAGTTGGTTTTTGTGATGAGAAAAAACTAAAATGAGCATGTAAGAGTTTATTTGGTTTCCTTTTCATGTATTAATAAATCGAGAGGATACCATTTCTGATTCATACGATTCTCAGAGTATATGACCTACTTATGATCCATTTTTAAAAATATTTTTATTTGCATCTTTATATATTTTATGTGCAAAATATTTACTGTTTTATTGATTTCAACGAAGGGACATTAATAAAATTTACATGCTAGTTGTTCTTTGCATATATAGGAATGTAAAACTACAACAAGCATAACAAAAACAATTATTTTCTAATGACACCTATATGGCTACATCAAACCATCTTTCAGCATCTCCTGTATTCGATCTTCAAAATATGTATATTCGTAAGTTATTCTTTTCCGAAATAGAATATTACAATTAGTTTTACATCGAACTTGATGCGTCATAGTCGTCTTCTATCCAAAGTAGTGCATTCTTAGCTCATCACTTATTAGTGCATGCTGCTGATCCATAGTTAGTGATGACAAAGCGTTAGATTTTTCTTAGATTTTACTATAAACGCATCAGTTTCTCATTCAGATTCAACCATTTTCAACCTAATATATGTAGCTCAAGTTGTGTTCTTCATTTTCTAACGTTTTATCCAAACATATACTAAGTGCTGCCTTCGAAAATACTTTTTTAATTCTACAAAAAACTTGATTATTTCTCTTTCGCTTTGCTTTCGTAAGAATAAAACGATGACAATGATGATGATGACTTCTTGATCAACGCATCATTACTCATGTACACTAAGTTAAACGATATTACATTGCTCTCTGTGTAATATCCATCCTCTTCATCTATAGTACCTTCTCACTATTCACTGGCTACTACTTTCTCTACTATTTCAAATTTTATTTTTTACAAAACGTTTGACTCTTTCCACAGCTACAACAACAGTTCACAATATAGTGTTCACCAAAAAATCCTGTTTAAAATCACCTACACCTAAAATATTAAGCTCATGTGCCCGACAAGAAGGTAAATTAGTCAACATTGTCAGCAGTGGTATGTTATATTTTATTGTAATCTTCAGAGAACAATGCGTAAAATACATACTCTTTTCGCATTTCAGTTTGTTTTCCATGCAATTAAAGTGAACCTTTTCAATTTTCAACTTTATACCGTTGATTATGGAATTATTGTGACAATCTTGAATTATTTTCTTATATAAGAAGATGCAGAATTTTGTGTTCTTTTTATAGAATAAAAATAATAATTATAGGACAATAGCCGATGCAGATATGACAATCCCAATGCAAGTTTCTGAAATGTTGGTTCCTTCTCAGTATTTTGACTCCATCAATTATGGATAGCCTACAACTTGAGCGGAAGTCTAAAAGCAGTCTATCATAAGGATTTACGTTGCTATTATTGTTACTGTTGTGTTCGATTATACCCTTCCATGCTTCCCATTCATTACTGACTTGTGCGTGGAAGTTTCCAATAATTTATGATGAATCTATCGTAAGAATGCTTTCTACAACACAAACCACATAGCCTAAGACTGTATCGCAATTGAATTCAACTTTTGATACACACACTGGAATTACAGCCAGGATTTTCTTCCTCAGCTGGATCCTCAAAAGAGCGACTCTGACGTTAATTGGTCTCTATTTCCCAATCGAATCTGATAATTGAGAGTTTAATAGTATTTTCACTCCTAATTGAGTATGGTGCGGTTGATTGACACTCGAACAGAAGAGCTGCCATTCCTCACTGAGTTATACTGTTCTGTTACTCTTGCATTTTGTCAACGAGATTTCAACCAAGATCAATCTATATTTTCTGACTTCTTCAACCAGTTCCAGTACCTTGCTGACAAGTGAAGCAACGTTGGATTTATCTATTTCTAGATTTCAACGCTCTTATCGGCTTCTGTTTCTGTTGCTACAGAATGTGCCATCATAGCATCACGTCATTCTTCCGTATATTAGGATAGTCAGTAAGTTCACCGTTAGTAGTCTTCTTCAGCTTGTTCGTTGGCACTTGTAACTTTTTTGGGCTGAACCTAATCAACCTATGGGTCCTGTGGTTCGACACAATATCGGATGCTTGCATGATTGCTTCATCCTCAGAAATAACGTCATAAACGTACTTCGGTATCTCACATTCTAGCGAGAAACGAAGGCTTCGTGTGTTTTACATCATGCGAAGTTTCCATAGATCCATTGGCGTGATGCAGAAGACTGCAAGAGTAAGTGTACTCAGCTATTTTCTCTGAAAAGAGCTTACCGTCAGAATCCACAAATAATTTTATCTTTCACCATGAGAACGAGACTCACCGACTCCATCTATTTTGAGTACACAGCATATTGAAAAATGACAATTGAATCTTGACCATCCGTTATTCTATTTCTGTTTAATTTATATAGTTAGAACGATAGAGAGATGTGAACTAATTTCGAAGACCGCACGGATAATTCACTGCTCTGTACTGAGCCAACATAATGCTCAGCAAAAACTTCAACACTTAAAATTGATTTGAATTCGAAAACCCAATGCATACAATCGACATTGATTGCCTAATATTTGTGCAACTAACTCTTAACCATAATCGGGTACAATCAAAATTATAATTAACTATAACTGATGATACGGATTGCAGGTCAATTAGAAATTCGATCCTAATTGATTCTACTTTATTTCTTTTGTCGCACGATAATTATACTGAAAGTTTTCATATAATTAACCTAATCCATCATTTTATTGATTTGTAATATCATTGCACTTGTCAACGTGTAGAGCGTAATAAATACAATTGATGTAGACGATCAGACGATCAGTCAGATCAAACTAAGTCAGATTGAAATAAAATTTATTCGTCTCAAACTCTGATTAATTCATTTATGGACGTCCTGTAGAAGAACAAACAATTATTGACGAAAATAATCTCTAGTATTGTGTGGTTATTCACGTTGAATGCACTTTTTAATCATACACATCAACCATTATAAGCAACTAAATAAGTTTCCATTATCTAATACACATTATTTGATACGGTATTCTTAATACCTACAGGTGATACTAATATGATCATAAATCAAACGCAGTTTAATATTTTAATAGAGACTGCTATAGTTATTTCTTGTTGTATCCTTTACGATGGTAGACGAAACTGCTATACGATCATTAAGCTTTATCAGCAGTCGCTTTTTTCTGGTATATGCTAACATATTTACATTTGTACGATAGTGTAAACTATTACAGGCAACGTATTGTCGAATCATAAGTCTTGTCTGTATCAAAACAATTCATAAGGTACAGTGCTTCGAGTGATTTCAAAATTAGATTTGATTACTACTTGTGCAGTCAGTCATAATTCCACATAGTGTGTTTCCTGGTTTTTTTTGTATTAAAATAAAACTAAATACTTGAGTGAAGTACAGAACTCACTATATTCAATCATAATGTAAATGACAAGATAAAGTAAATGTTAATAGAAACATTTGGATTTACTTATTGATTATCGACTGCGTAGCTATTAACTTAATTAGACAGTTAGTTAAATAGGTATGGACCCATCTTTTATCGATTAATCTACTAGTTCACATCGTAGATTCCACATCAACTTTATTGATTACATGATAAAGTACCTGTTCTATGTAAAAATCGGTCATTATTAATTCAAAATTCCTAATTGATTTTAATTCATTATATGCGCATATTTACATAGCAACTCAGTATAACATAGGATCTCTATTACCCAATTCCTTTGTGACACATATCATATGAGTTTAGCTGTTTGAAAAAAATCGATTCAAATATTATAATCTGCTTTAATCAATTAAATGTATATTTTATCATAGGTATTCGCTATGGAAAGAGATTCTTACATATGAGTGTTTCCTTAAACATACTGCATGATTTTCCTATTTCAAAAGATTTATTAAAATTGATTATATTGTTATAATCGATTTTAAAACTTTTAATGCATAGTTTTTACGTTTTCTCAATATGGAATTTCTTCATATGTAGAGCACTTTTGTTGTCAGTATCTTCATGCTCTGTTCATATCCCATATCTATTCTCTACTTAAGGAAAGGCGTAATGCTGCTTCATTAGTAATCTTTGAAATCGGTATAACATTATTCATGACTTAGATGAATCGGTGGCTAATAAAAATCAATTTCAACCGATCATGTTTTTAAAATACAAAATGTTTTGAGAAAAGCCCTGATGTCGTTCATAATCGTACGTGTAATTTTTTTTCTATAATACCACACTAAAAATATTCTGTGTCATTTTTGTTGATCGGGTTCATGAATGTAGTATGCATCATTTCTTTGATAACTTGAGAAAAAATGTTAAGGGTTGTGTGTCCTTTCTTTTATTTTTGAGCTTTTTATTCAAAAAGTTGCTGGTTCGATACACACCCTTAACAATAATAATCAACAACGAGAGAAAAAATTTAACAAAAGTAAATATAGAACCAATCAAGAAAGGAAAACAAAAACAGTGTATAGATGGTGGGAGAGTGTTTTATAGGATAGACAATATATCTATATATAGGATCTTAGATCACAGATCATAACAGACATGAATATTGTGGGATATGAATATCATCAAAGAAGACATAATCTTTCGTTTTGATTGATGTCAAGAATTTATAAAAAAAGACTATCTTTTGGAAGTTTTGATAGTCACAGGTATCTTTGTCGCTTTCCTAACTTACTTTGTTGTTCATCGAAGATCATATCATATTCTTCATCCTACATCAAATCTCAAATATTGATTCTTATAAAAGAAGAGCAACACTAAATATTAGCAGACTCATGGATGTGTATCATTCGTTTATACTTAGAGCATGCTAAAAGTAGTGGCGCCGACTCTGTAATATTCTACAGAAACCTTTAAGAATTTTTTTCGGTCTGTATTCTGATAGCCCAAGTCAAGCTCTATAATTCTATGATATTTCATGAATCTTCAAACAATATTATATAAGCAAACGTTTTGATACTCTTAAGTTTTCTGCAGCTTTTATAAATTTTCACCTAGAAAATATACAATAACTAACTACACGCACAGAAAAAACAAACAGAGCACGTGTGTTTCACATGTATAAATGAAGATAAATACCAAAGAAGTTAAAAAGGCTGAGAAAACAAAGAGAAGAGACGAGAAAGTTAGAAAAAAAAAGAAGAGGACAGAGATATTATGCTGAAGACAATATAGCATATTGTTTCTAACATAGACCATAATACGATAAAAACTAGTCACTTCTTTTCAAATGGATAAGGAATATTTCGTTTTTATATTAAAGTGCGTACTGCACTTCATATTGAACCCGTCGCTATTCATAATGAGTTAAATGCTGTTTTTGATGATGAGGCTTCTCTTCTCAGGACTGCTCAAAGACGGTCAAAATTGTTTCGTGGCGGTCGAAAAGTTGAAGACGAAGAAAGACCTGGTAGACCTATAACGGAGACAACGTCTGAAAATATTAGACAAATTCACGATCTTATTAATGATAATTCTTAAGTTACAGTTGACGAACTCGAAGTATAAAGTGATCTAAGCCATGGCACCATCCAACGAATTATTTCTGACCATTTGCAGTTGAAAACGTTACTGCGCGTTATGTTCCCAAACATCTGATAAACTTTCAAAAGGCTGAATGAGTACGAATATGTCAAGGAAACTTTTAAAATTTGAACAAGGTGTTTGGAGATTATGTGACGTAATAACAGGTGATGAATCATGGGTTTATCACAAGCAAATCGGTCGAAAATCATCGAATGTTGCTTAGTTAGCACGTGGAGATCCTTCTCCAACGACGGTTCGGCGTGATAATTTTGCTCCAAAAACTCTTTTGTGTATTTTTTTCAAGTAAACTGGCCCAGTTTTGATTCATTCTGTTAAACGTGAACAAACAATCGATCATCAATATTACATCAATAATTATTTACGACTAGTTATTAATGAAATAAGAAAGCAACGACCTTCCTTAGGCATCCAATCAATTAAACTTCATCATGATAATGGAAGACCACATATGCATGAAGATGTAGTCAATTATCTTCAATCGGAAGGTGTAACAATAATGCCACATCCACCTAATTCTCCAGATCTGGCTCCATGTGATTTTTGGTAGTTTGATTTAATTAAACAAAATCTAGACGATCAAGATTATTCAAAATCATTGCATGAAGCTGTGATCAAATTTATGAAATCGTTGACAAAAGAATAGTATAAAAAACCTTTTGATAAGTGAATTCAACGAATGCATTTGTGTATAAACAACCGGGATGATTATTTTGAACACTTGACGTAATAAAAACATGATAAATTTGGTTCAAAAAAACATTTTTTGTCAATCACTCTTTGTTTTTCCTTTCTCTCGAATATTATACATTGTTTGAAGATTTAAGAAATATCACAGAATTATAGAGCTTGACTTGGGCTATCAGAATATATAGAGAAAAAATTTCCTAAAGGCATCTCTAAAATAAATATTACAGGGTCGGCGCCACTACTTTTATGCCCTAAGTAATAATACTCCACTAAACAGGATTTTCATCCGTATATAATATTGTCAAAAACTTTGTGCCTGACTCTATTACACCAACTTCGATCATATATGACACGCACGAAAATATTTATCGTGAAAAGATAACACTAGGGTCATACATTCGAACTGCTGACTGGTCTTCTCTCAAAATGATTCAACCGTCGTGTATAAACAATGTGCAAAGCGCAAAAACTACGAATCGAGTCACGATCAAATAGTAAGTCTGTTCTGCCCAATAATTGAGCAATATAAGAATCTTACCGATGTGAACAACTTTCTTGTAATCGATTGATAAGATAAAAACTGATGAAAAACTTCCATCAAATTATGATAGGAAGAGTCTTTGATAATCAACTGAAGTTCTACAAATCTAATTCAACTGGATTCATATTTCAACCGATGACCACCATTAGAATCGATTATATATTTCCATCACAGTCCTACTGGAACAAACAATTTAATTAATGAATCAGATTTCTTAAAACTGACTCAAAACTTATGATTTACTTCAATTACGATCACTATACCAATAATACAGCTTTCAAAAAAGCAATAAGATTGATGAACCAGTAATTAAATATGATCGCGACTTTAGTGTCAATATTATTCATTGGAATGGCTTAGAGCAAAACCTGAAATCAGATATCAGTCCCAGTCTTCCTCTAGACTAAGGCCAATATTATCTATAGTACACTACACAACTACGAAGAAAACGTTCATTTTCAAGTTAGTTCTCACTGACTGAAATGCAAATATTGCAGAAGTAAATAATTGCCCTATCAATGAGATCAATTTCACGTGGCATTCTAATGTACAACATTCACAATTATATCAATGAAGTCGGTCATGCATTCGAACCTAGTCCAAACAGATTATACTCTGTTTTTGAGAAACCAGACT
Source organism: Rotaria sp. Silwood2 (assembly GCA_905329745.1). Lineage (NCBI taxonomy): Eukaryota > Metazoa > Rotifera > Eurotatoria > Philodinida > Philodinidae > Rotaria > Rotaria sp. Silwood2. The sequence continues at coordinate 17,624 of CAJNSZ010002113.1, forward strand.
TTCTCTCAACACATGGTCCTGTCTTCTTTCCATTACATCTCCTACCGAAGTCAACCTACTTCTTACAATCATATTAAGCACGTTAGTCGCCGACAGACCTTCACTTCCTTTCTCTGCCGTTCTGTATTTTTCAGTGAATCCCATTCCCTCCTTGGAACTCACGTCCTTTCTGAATGATGCAATGCGCTGTCCATGTACTTTCACTTGATGATCTTTTCTACCAACATAATACAGTAGGCCATGGCTATCGAAGCGTACAAGATCTCCAGTTCGATAGAAGTGTTCACCATCAATATC
>CAJNSZ010002114.1:0-17918 GCA_905329745.1 Rotaria sp. Silwood2
AAGAACTAGTTTTTTTGTCTTCAAATTCATTGACAAAACTTACAAAATAATAATAGATCAAATGGAAATTTTAAAAGTCACCGCGAGAGAAAAACAGCAATGTTCTTATCTAAGTTTTTTCATTGTTTATTAAAATAATGTATCTATACTGTGGACATCATCAATTTTTTCATGTATAATTCTTTTGCCAATCATCAATACGGTAGCTTTAAGTCGATGTATCCTACAGTCGTCGAGATCAGAGCGTCGACGAATAAAAAGATCGATCAGAAGGCTTTAGCTAAAGTTCGCCCCATTTGGAAGGAGAGGCACAGTGGGCAGCCAGGTAACAAAATCAATTTTCGAGATTTGAGTGCATATCATAGCTAGCATTGAAGCTAATATGGTGCTGCATTTAAGTACATCGTGGATGCTGCCTTTATAGTGAGTTTCTGTTAAGCAGTTGATACTGCAAAGTATGTAGAATAGGAGAATATCAGTGTTATGTATTTACTATAAATTACAGACCATTTGGACTTCTCGAAGTTCTTTAGACTATAATAAAATCAAAGCCTTACACTCAGTATAGTAAAGCAAAATAACCATTGGTCAATAATGCAGTTATTTTCCCGGAACTGTAATTCAAGTTTTAATTTGCTGTTTAGTAAAGTATGTCGTCATTCATTTTCAATGGGTACGCAAAGATGCACGTGTAAACCCTTATTACGATATAGTGTTTCAAATGTAACCTTCTATCAAAATTTGTTGACAATTTTTATATAGTTATTATTCATGTTTCTAGTCTATTAACTTTCGAATAGATAAATACACAACAAACTTACAGCAACTTCAGATTTTATATTGACTATTTTATTTTACAATCGGTTCTTTGACTCTTCTTTAAGAATTAAATATAGAAAAAAATTGTGCATAGGTTCCTTTGTACGATGTACACCCCTGGACATAAATCTTTCTCTTTTTATGTTTTAAATCTTGCATTACCTTTATTACTGATTAGAGATATGACCTGAAAGTTTTATTTCATTTTCATGTACAGATCACACTATAATAAAACTCCTTTGTCATATACTTGCTCAGTAATAAACTTGATGCAAAGTATGACAGCATAAAAAGATGACAGTGAAAAAGACTTTTGTCCGAGAGTGTACAATGATGTATTTCATGTTTTTATAATTTTTCCATTCGTAGAAATACATCGAATTTCACGATCTTTCTAAATTTCGTTCGACACAGATAATGTCAGTAGAAATGAATAATTTTTGTAGTAAGAGCTAACACACATTGCAACACATACTATGAATGTCGAGAAATTTAGATTTTAAACAGAACTTCAAAAAATATGAAAAACTCGAAAAATTCATTTTAATACATTTCAGTGCATATTAAAGAACGATTTCAAACTTCGAATAATATTTATTAACATTTTCTAAAATACATCAGAGCGTCATCGCTCAAACTTGCAAAGTACTATAGACTGACCAGAAGTATTCCTGTCATTTTTGTTTTTGACAAACTTCATAGCATTAGTGAGCTTGTTTACATGTCACAACTAGAGCTGCATCAAATTTAAGCATTTGAATTTGGTGAATTTATTTTAATATTTGTTGACTCAAGTTTGGACACTTTTTCCATCATTATCCACGTATTTTCAAAATATTATTTGATACATAAATAAAAAACAATGAAAAAAGAAATTGTATCTTTTATATAAGTATTTATTTAGCTAAAACTTTTAATTGAGCTTGGCTGTAATTTGTAACTAATGTCGGCCAATTAGATCGCAAACGACCGATATTATCGAAAAAAAAATGCAACTGTGGAATAAATCATCATTAGAGATTATGCAGCTTCCTGAAAATGTTACATTAATAAGTATGTTTTAATTTGTTGCTTTTATTTACAAAATTCTAGTTCTTCTGAGTTATATGCATCGCCTGCTAGACTAACCTTTTTATAATTTGCTACCAAGAGGATTATTTCAAGTTATAAACTACTAAAATGAATATTTTTTTCTAAAGATGTTTGACATATACGTATATGTGTGTTCCGTTATAACCAAATAGTGAACTTTTCCGATAAAAGTTTTAAACCTTTACATTTACGTAAATATTGAATAAAAACTATAAAATGCGGCACTAATTTGCACCAGTGATGGGATCGGTTCGTGTTTTTTTGGAACCGAACCGAATCGAACCGAAAAAATCGCAAACCGAACCGAACCGAGCCGAAAAAATTTTGAACCGAACCGAACCGAATCGAAAAAGTTTTAAACCGAACCGAACCGAATCGAACCGATTTGAAAATTAAGGAGATAAAGAAGGTTTAGCATCTTTTATTTTTTTCTAAGAATATTCCCCTAAAAACATTTATTGAAGGCATGCTTAAAACGTCATTGATAATTCTAGAAACGAACTATAAATTTATACTAGAAATAATGTTAAGAACATGAAGATTTTCGTTTTCAGAATAAAAGAAATTTTCGATGATAGAAGACTTGTTTATTTTCAGTGGTCAGTCAATTTTTTCCGCTAATCAAGGGCCGCCCAGGGTATTTTTTTGTCGTCATTCAGTGCAAAGGTAGAGGGACTACATTTTATATGATGCACTCAATATAATAGAAGAATATTAATTAATACTTTATAATAATTATTAACTACCTTATAAATCCAGTTTTACTCTCAAATTTCAAGACTTTCATGACAAAGAGAACCTAAAATTGAGAGAAATAATTTACCTATCATTTCAAAATGGACAATTTTCATGACATTTCAGGGTTTGCTTATTGTGAATTGTGTTATTCCTCATTAAGAAGAGACTTCAAAAATGAAAAAAGCTTGATTATTTTCATGTCAAAACATGTAAAAATGACGGTTCAGACAGTGAGACGGACATAAATTTTGATGTACCTGAAACTGCATGGGTAATTGAAATGATAAAACTCAGTTGATGGAAACATCTACTGTAGTTATAATCTTTGTAATGTCCAAAAAATAATTTTCTCTTCATTATTGAAATGCATCGCTTTTATCTTAAAATACTCCCAAATTTTTCAAATGTTAAGTAAGAAACAAAACGTAATACTACAGAAAAACCCGATGTGTCTTTGTAAGGTGGAACTTGTTGCAAATAACAGATTGCCATTTTTAGATTGGTGTTGTACTCATGAGATATGCAGCCCTTAATTTTAAGCAGTGATGTACTTAAGTCATGGTTTCTAGTCATGTTTCTTTGGTTTTGCAGTTTTCGATTTTAATACCGTGTAGCATTTTGAAAACAGTAACCTAATGGTGGTGGTGAACGCATCTATTTAAAGAGGAAGCCTCGTTCTTCAAAACACAACGTTGTTTCCTAAATGTTAAGTCCCATTTCGCTTTAATATTTTCAAATGTATGAAACACTATGACTGAGTAAACTTCAAGTATCTGAAAATCTCAGTGAGATGACCTATTTCGAAATATAATTTAGATAATATTTTCTTAACTTAAATGTTCATCGTTATATATTCCTTGAACGTTAAAAAGAAAGTAATGTTGTCTTCATCAGCTATGAATTATTACAACGCGATAATTAATTGTTATTTATTTATATATATATGAGTGCTTCATGCTAAAATGTAGTCTGTAAAAGTGTGCACTGAATGAAACTAATGGAGTTGTTGAGTAAACATTAGAAATTTGCTGCACTTTCTTTATCCACTCTTAGTGTATATGTTTGTTACGGATCCCTATCTCTGTAACGAAAATCAATGTTTGTAAAATCTTCTTTGATTCGATTCAGCCGAAATTCAATTTTATTCGAATTATTATGTCCCCTTTTCTTTTTTCGTTCACACATACGTATAGTTTCATACATACAGGGTGTCTAATAAGTCCTGATCCCTTTTAAGTAGTGCTCTTTTCTTACGTGTTTTTCGATAGAATGGGCTGATATTTACAGCATATATACTAGACATCTAGATCTACTCTTCGCGAGGGTTTGAGCTTTATAGCTCTTATAGGCACAGAGATACAAGTGACGAAATATTCATAGGAATTTTTTGAATTATTCATGAGGATTCTTCTGTGTTTTTATTATGGAAGTAGAATGAAGAACAATGGTTGGAACGAGATTAGCAAATCGAAACTTTTTACACATGATAAGAGGAAAGCGTGTGTCAATATTTATGTATATGGTCTCCTTGTTGATCTATCAATTGCTTCAATCGACTCGGTCATTTTTCCATCATTCGCTGACACTTTGCTACGGTAAACATTTTCCATCCTTCCACTAGTCGTTTTTCCAATTTCAATTCATTTCCAAATCTTTCTCCTCTCTATTTTTCCTTAATGACCCTAGACTGTTTCAATTGGCCAAATATCAGCAAATTTTGCTGTTTCTGCACGTTACCACCACCAGTCAAAAAGAGATTGTACATTTTTTCTCCGCCGATAACCATGTGAACAAATGACCGAACACAGGAGTCATACACAGAGGAAAAGTCTTATTCATTATGAGAGATCGATCAAATAATTACAATTCTTTCATCCATGCTGTTCGTAAATAAAATTAAAACAATTCCTATCAATACTTCGTCACTTGTATCTCTGTGACTATGAGAGCAATAAGGCTCAAACTCTAGCGTAGAGTAGATCTAGATGTCTAGTATATGTGCTGTAAATATCAGCGCATTATATCTAAAAACACGTAAGAAAAGAGCATTACTTAAAAGGGATCAGGACTTATTAGACATCCTGTAGGAGAGAGAGAGAAATATATGTATATATATATAAGTGAAATACAAGGAGAGAGATGAATAAGTGATCTCTACTCCAGCCTAGACTGTTTTATATAAAAAAGATGACGTTCAACACCTTCTTTTATTGAAAGGCCCTAAGTGTAGAACAGAAAAAAAAGACTGATAATTTATTGAAATTATCATGACCGGATAGGAAAAGTAGAAGAGAAAAGAGGAAGAGAGGGTGTGGGTGAAGAGACGATAAACACCCACACCCACACCCTCGTCCTATATGAACAGAATGGATAAAAAAATCATTTTTGACGTGGATGGCATTTTTCCGCTGGAAATGAGCATTTATCTCACCGATCGATTTGTTGTCCACTGCTGATTTTTCTTTAACTTATTGTACCTTAGAACATTGAAATTCTTGACTTGATGAAAATAAACTGAAGTATAGTGGAAAACCTGTTTAGAAAAGGAGAGATCCACATTGCAAGAGGAATACAACGTTATATTTCTGTGAGAACGGAACGTCTGACGTTTGCCTCAGTAGTATGGGACCCCGGAAAGACTGTGAAATGATATAGGAAGGATTTCGCTGCCGCCGATAAAAGGATCGGCTAACACCTCTACTCACACCCACACCCCACAGTACAACTCTCTCCTTTCACAATATAAGCTATGTATTGAACACCAACAAAAGTATCTGGTCCAAACTGCTTTTCTGCAAAGCAACTTCGAAAAAACAAATTCTCTTTGATGTGTCAGGAACCTTTCAACCTGGCATGAATGATATCTTAGGTAAGCATCATTTATTTATGTTTGAAAGTGAAATATGAAAAAGAAACTAGGTCCAACTGGTTGCGGCAAATGAACATTACTCGACATTCTTGTTGATCGTAAAGAAAGATGAGCCTGTAAAAGTGACGTGCTCATCAATGGTCATTTTCGACCCGCTTCATCTGTGTATCGTTACATGGTTGGTTATGTCGTTCAAGATGATATTTTCAGTAAAACGCTGACTGCGCGCGAAAATATTGTTTTCTCGGCTAATCTTCGTCTACTGCAATCAGTGGCTCGTAAAGGATGACTGGACCTAGTAGAAAGAATTATTGAGTAGCTGGACTTGACTGAATGTAGCAACACGCGTATGGATACTGAAGCACAGCGAGAAGTATTAGGTGAAGAAAGGAAACGAACTTGTATTGCCATGGAAATGGTACTATTACTTCTAATTTTGTTTCTTGATGAACCAACCACTGGTCAGTGAAATAAAAACTAACCATTTTTGCATCATCTTTTAAAAATTTCAGGTCCTGACACATCAACAGCATGCAATGTCATGAAATATCTGCATGGTCTTTCGCGAAATGGATGGAAGCAATATTCAAGATATATTCTTAGCAAAAGACTAGAAGAAATTTTGATTCTCTTTGACCTAGGTACGATCATTTTGTCGATTCATCAATCGCGTTATTCAATCTTCGAGGTGTTCGATACTGTCTTACTCATGCTGCACGGTCATACTGTTGATTTTGACCTATCTACTAGTATGATGTCACATTTTATCGAGCAAGGTTTTACTTGTGAGCAGCATGACAATCCAACCGATTTTGCGCTCGATGTACTAAACAGAACCACTTGTACTTCTGCAGTTGAAGATCTCTGCGTAAACTATTGTCATTCATCCATGCATAGTCGCACACCGCCTATTTCTTCCGATAATGCATTCAGTCGTAAAGTTTCGAGCATACAAAAGCCAGGTCGATCGATCGTGTCCGATTTTTACCATGTTTCTCAGTGAACTCTTCGCAATGCTTTACGTAATTCAGCACTTTTGATGTGGTAAATTGCTGTCGCTATTATTCTTGGTCTGCGCACTGATCTTCGCTATAATAAAATACCTCAAACGACGGGTTCAGGCGTGAAAAATCGTTTAGAAGGCATCTTCTTCATCATTGTTAATCAAATTTTTAGCACTGCCACAGTACTTGAACCATTCATCAAAGAACGAGCATTCTTCATTCATATAAGTAACGAAGTCAATCAACTTTGATTGAAAACACGTTTCAAAAATGTAGATTTTGCTTTTCTCAGGAAAATGTCAGTGGTTACTATAATATTTCGACCTTGTTTCTAGCCAAATTAGTGTGCGATCTTCTACTAATGCGTGTTGTTCCTTCACTAGTCTCCAGTTTGATTTGCTATTTTATGACTTATTTGCAACGAACTGCTAGACAGTTTTTTTGTCTTTCTTCTTACCATCTTCATGGCTAATCTATTCGGCTCAGCCATGTGTTTCTTTATTGTAGCAAGCATCCCTGTTTTTGATAAGATTTTGCCCAAAGATAAAACATTTTCAGAGATCTTTTGAAAACTGTTTAGCCGTGACTTTGATCATTCTGGTTCTTGTTTTTATCATCATGATGGTATTCATTGGTTTTCTTGTCGAATTGAATAGTGTACTCAGTTTTCTCCGTTGGATTCAATGGATAAGTGCCTTTCGTTATGCTTCCAATGTCTTGATGGTCAACGAGTTTCGCAATCTGCAATTTTCTGTCTGACCAATCATATCATTATATATCCTCTCTCAGGCAATGGCGTCTTACAGAAACGATCTATCGATCATGCATCGGACTGGAGTATGTGAAAACACTTGTTTTGCCTTGACATTGATGGTCGTATTATCTTTTTTAATGGCTTATGTTAAATTGTTACTTATCAAGAAAGTTAAATAAATCGTTTTGAATCTTAATCAATTTGAGTGTAAGAAAGCACACTGTATCCAATGATATTGCAACACAATATCAGTAAGAAACTCCTCCGTAGTCGTCTAATATAGATTTTTTTCTCTCACATCATTTGCACATCTTAATTGTTGATATCGTTCACTTTTATCTCTTTAAATCACTTAACAAAATAATAAATAAAGGAAAACAATGATCATAGATTTGCTGAATGATCGGAAAATGAAATTGACGAACTATTTTATTTAGACAACAAAAAAAGTAAAACATAATTGTTAAATCTAGAGCAAAAATATGATTGTGTCATAAACATAATGCATCAAATTTAAAATAACGTGCGAAGTAAAGCATAATATTAACTGTCCAATGTAAACCTTCAGTTTTATTAATATTAAATAGATCATATAAAGACATAAATCGAGCAAATTTATAATAATAACGAAGAGGTGTCATATAATATTGTGCTAAATGATGATTGTTAACATTTGCAAAACAACTTGCTAAAACATTGTTTATTAATAAAGTACCTTTCATTGTTAATGGAGCATAATAACCTTTTTTCATTTCAATTGTTATATTTATTACTGGAGAATATTTTAATTTTCCATTAAGTAGAACAAATAAATAATCTCCTATTTTAATTTGTTTTGCAAATAAATAATTTTCATTTCCATTTGAATTTATTGTTGGGATTAAATGATATTCTGTTAAACTTATTTCATTACCAGAATCTGTTCTTAACGTATAAAATAATGCTAAAATAACATTATTATATATATATATAATTCTTAATAATTATAAATAAGATACCTTGTTTTGAAATTTGTTTATCTAACATCACTATCATTTCTGTTGAAATTATTTTTGATTGATCAATAGTTATTATTTCATCACTAGATTGAAGATTACCAATTTCTTTATATTCACCATTTGATAATTTAATTAATGAATCACCAGAAAAACATTGAGCTCCTATGTATGATGAACGTTAATATGCCGAATGATCTTTAATAAATCAAGTTTTTTTATTTCATAGAATTTATTTTACAATATTTGATCTACCATTTTGGAAAGTGAAGGTCAGATATTTTGACTGTAGAAGAAATTATTATAGACAAAAAAAATCCTATTTGAGACTCATTCGAGGTATAATTAACTGTTTTTTATTTGTTTTTCAACAGAAAACATCGAAAAACAATTTCTGAAGAGAAAAATGACCGATCCTTCGTCGTTTAAAATCCACCAGTGATATTATAGGTATGATGGAAAAAGAAAGAAAAGAAAAATGTCGAAAGAAAATATCGAAAAGAAGAATATCGAAGGTAGAGATGTCGAATAAAAAAATATAGAACGAAAAAGATCGAAAGAAAAACATCGAAAAGGAAAAATATTGATTTTCATTATAACAATTTACAGCATCGATAAAGCATTTATTGATTAAAGAAAAGTAATAGAAAAATTCATTCCTGGCATCTAGAGAAATGTCACTAAAAATAAAGTCATAATAATTCAGTTATCTTTTGTTGCAAGATTATTTAGCAACAACGTAAGATAATGAAGTAAAAAGTTCATTAGCATCAATATCACCCTTTTCGTGACCTGAATATAAGGTAATTCTTAACGATTTTGTATTAGCTTCAGATATATAGGAAAGTTGAAAATCATAGATATTACCTGTTTGAGGATGTCTTGCTGTATCCTATGAACGAAGTTGAAAAAAGTTACTTCAGTCAAAGAAAAAGAAGTACTCGACTACCTATTTCCCTTTGTGATGGAAGGATAGTAATTACTAATGTCTTAAAACAAGATCTTGACGATTTTTCGTCGTATATTTTCAATGTCAGATTATTTTTCTTTTTGATAGCGCGTACGTGTATAATTTGTTTGAACATTCGAATCGCACGGTTTTCTCGTTCAGGTGAATGAATGATTACCTTTAGCTCTTATACAACATCATTTATGTCGGTATGTGAGGTCACAGTACAAAGTAGTTTTTCACATCAATAGTGTTTTATTGTATTTGCGATTATGTCAAGTTTAAATATGGAGTTGTCCCTTATCAACAATGAGTTTCTTTTTTATGCAAACAGAAATGATATCAGATTAGACAGAATAGTCATATTATCTGAAGTAAAGACAACTAACTAGCGCGCGTTCGATTACTATCCCATACTTAGAAAACGTTTCAAAAATGGATTTATTTCAGCTCAGTAGACATGTTCGGTACGTCAATTGTGACAATAGATAACATCACGAGTCATGAAAAAAAGAACCTTTCAATCGTCGAATTCAAGCAACCTCCAACAATTTATATCTTCCCCATCTATCTATTTTTCGCATTCTATATTTTTCTTGTCGACGTTTTTCATTCGATATTATTTCTTTTCTATCTTTTTCTCTTCGATATTTCTTTTTCGATATTTTTCCTTTCGATATTTTTCTTTTCGATATTTGCCTATATTTTTCTTCGACATTTTTCTTTTCGACGTTTTTCCTTTCTGTCTTTTTCCATCCATTCATATTATAGATAAAATCAGTGTTAAAATAATATAAAAAAAACTTACCTCTTTCATCATGATGATCATCATGGTGTGATTCGTGGTCTGATGATGAACTATCAATGTTTAATAATATTATAAATCCAATCAATATTATATAGAAAATATTTGTTTTAGAAGACATTTTTAATTATAATATCAATCAAAGAATTTTTTATTAGATAAAAAAAGTAAGACTTTAAAATTATGATTTTATTCAAAATGACGAAGTCATTCGTTTAAGGATAAATACTTTTGTCAATTTCGTTTCATTTATATTTGACCAACTTGTCAAATTTACTTTATGTCATCAATAGAAATTTTACTTAAAAACAAATTATAAAAAAGAGTCTATTGGGTTTAGTTTTTCTTTCTTCATTGCTTTACATACCTTTCCTTATTTATTTTAAATTAACAAAAAAGATTGATTCTTAAAGTAATCAAATTCAAACTTCATTTGAGGGTCAAGGTGACAATGAAATAAACTATTACAGTACATAAATGTATTTCACAGTGACTGATAAAAAAAAGACGAAATAAATGAAAAACATTGAGAAAACAAGCCATGAGGTAGAAAAAAAAATAAAGAGTTGTTCTGTCTTAGTGTGCACTCCAACAAAATAGAAGCTTTTGTGATAGCCTAACCATCACTAACGGCATCGGTACTCATGGCTTCGACCTTTGCATTGTATTCTTTGGTTTTTTCAGCCAATACAGACTAACGAGGGTGTCGGTGGGGTGTGGGTGTGGGTGATATCCTTACTAATACTTAAACCCACATTCACACTCATACCCATACTCACACATGCACCCTCACCCACATCCATATGCACATCCACACCCTGGTGTTAATTGGAGCAGAGATTGGTACGTTTTCGTATATTACAATATCTAGTTTTTTTCAATTGATTAAACTGAGATGTCTCTCTCATTTCCAAGCCCAACAGACTGCTGATAAACTCTTTAAGGAAGAATAATGAATTCATTTTGTAAAAAAACATGTCATCACTGGTGTGTATGAGGACATTTAAATGTAGAAAACAAAATAGACTTTTAAAAGCTTTTTTGTTTCTTTTATAGAAAAAAGAAGGTAAAACTATCAATGTAATATTTCAAACTTTTTTCTAAATTTTGTTCGTTGATCTTCCTGAAAACAATGTGACTGAATCGAATCCATATTTATTCAGAGAATTCTATGCAATTGTTGCAATATATTGATCGTCCATCCTACGAATTTGATGATTGTGATTTTTTTTCAGTCAATTCTAACATAGGATTGTATCTTTTGGCTTCATCGTATAGAAACGAACTTAATATTCTGGTTTGTCTTTCAAATTTGTGATCTGCAATCTAAATTTTAGAGTTCTATGCAACTTCTGACAGTAACGCTTCAAACTTCTTGTGAATAAGCACAATTTTTGACGATTCTGATTCTTTTAGTTCAATGTCAGAGAAAAGCTTTAAAAAAGAATATTTTGTCCTCATCAAATGATTTCATAAGATCAAGATCGTTTTTTGTTCGAAAATAAATGCAAAAAATATGATCTTATCGATTTTTTTTCATTAGAGTTATTGCACAATGAATTATCATGAATATTCTTCCTTACTACAAAAACAACATATGTCAACATTGTCACCATGTCAATTACGATCATGAAGTATTGGCACAATGTAAAAAAAAGTCGATTCTATCTGTGTATATCGTCATGTGAAAATTCTTTCTTGATTCTTACAACTATTGACTGACTTCATGACTGACAAATTAGCGTATCTTCAAGTATCAACATCCGAAAATACTGCTCAACAACGTTATATTGACTTTCATCTATATTTTACATCCCCAGATGAAACAATCCTATTGTATGATCTTGTACGATTCTTACAAGATCATATAAGAACGTATATCTGATCTTCCATGATCATACAAGATCGTATAAAAATCATATATGATCTTGTAAGATTCTATATGCCCACCTCAAAGCCAACTTTTCTGATGAAATCGTATCGTACAATTCTATATGATCTTACTATTAGATCTTATAAGATCTTATAAGATCCATGTATGATTTTCCAGAGTTGCATAAAAAGGTATATAGCTCATTTTTTCTCTTTCGTTTTATATGGCTTCCATTTTTAGGGACTGTTTTATCACAAATCCACTGAGAGCATCAAATAAAATAAATAACTAAAGTTAAATTTAATTATTTGCTTCATTTGATGCATTTATGTGCAAATAAATGCATCAAATGAAATGAATATTTTTTTATTAAATAAATATTTACTTTGTTTCATCTAATCGTCGATATTATCTAAAATAAAAATAAATAGAAGATTTAAATTAAAGAAACACTCACTTTATTTGACTATATGGTTGATGTCATCTAAAATAAAAAGCAACAATTTAAAAAAAAAGCTTGTTAGCACAGCCTCTTTGAGGCTAAAATGTGGAACTCACATATCTCCTTTGGTTTCATTATACTAATGACAAAATATCCAATATTTAAAATCTCCAAAAGATAATAGTTCTTTTCTAAAGATAATCGATTATTAGAAAATGCTATATTTTTATCTCTCAATTTCGAACAGAATTTTTTTTTTCACGAAGTTGTCAAGGTCTGTAATGGTGGCCTATGTTGCTATGGTCTGTAATGGTGGAGTGTCTGTAATGGAGGGGTGTCTGTAATGGAGGGGTGTCTGTAATGGAGGGGTGTCTGTAATGGGGAGCATGTCTGTAATGTTCTCTTTTCCGTTGCTATGTGTCTGTAATGGGGTGGGGAGCCGCCAAACCTCGGACTGAAAACTTACACTCACTATTTTCTTCGAAAACATACGTGAGTTCCACAAAATAATTACTTCGTTTGGTCTGATCGTAAATATTACATAAACAAAATAAAGGATAATTTAAATTAAGTAAATATTTATTTTCTTTATATTAATCGCGGATATCATCTAAAATGAAAAAACCAATTTAAAATAAATAAATACTAACTTTATTTGCATTGGTCTTTGAGATCATCTAAAACAGAAAAAAAAGACAATTTAAACTAAATAATCGTTTACTTTATTTTGTTTAATTGTCGATATTATCTAAAATAAAACCAAATAGACAATTTAAATTAAATAAATACTTATGTTTTTCGGATTGGTGGATGACATTATCTAAAATAAAATAAAATATAATTTAAATTGAATACATACTTTCTTGAATTGCATTAATTTTTATTAATTGGTTTTCTTGCACTCTTCCGCTCTCTATATTTAGTGCTTTTAACAGGTTGATTTATTTTCGTTTCAAATGTGTTCTATTGATAAATATGAGTAATTAGAGTAGCTTATAATAAATATATATGTAAAAAAATGACTATAAAAGCTACAATTTTAATTATCATTTTCTGATGATGAGTCATTTTTCTTGTTGTTAAGCTTTGTGTTTGTTGTTGCTTTTGAGATTTTTACCAGAAAAAGAAATAAATGAAATGAAATGGTAGTATTTCTTAATTAAATGTCATTTGAAGTATCAGCAAAAAATAGAGTGATATATGAGGGCAACGGATTCAAAACTAATTTAAGTTCAGTTTTAATTGAAGAATAAGAATCATTGGCTAGATTCTTTTCTGACTTACCTTTCTCAAATGAATCCAAATTTAAATGTTGATTTATGTCAATCATTTCCCAATACTTCGACATATACAAAAAGATCCTAATATGTACGACTAGTTTAAACAAGTGCATGGATTTGTGTAGGCTCCTTCGAGCTGGATAGATAGTGGAAGACTAGAAATTTCTCAAGACTATGACTTCCTTCTTTCAATGCTTAAATCGAACAGCTCTCTCTTCTCCATCATTGAAAGTTTATTTAATATATTTCTCCGAGAAGAAACTCTGAATAAAAGTGTTATTTAATGCATGAGACTTTCGTTATAAAAACTATTTACATAAGATTGTGCAAGAATCTTACACTAAGATGTTTGTATGATTTCGTAAGATCATACAATATGAATCTTACAACATCCGATGTCAGTAAGATCTTGTAAGATCTAAAATGATCTGCGTATGATTTTTTCACCTGGGTCGTTGAAAAGAAATGATCAAAGAATGATTGACCATGCTCCTTATGATCGTGTCTCAAATATTTATGGAAATGTATCAAATCGGGATATTCTCACTAAATTGAGAACAAAAACATTTGTGAGCAGACCGCAATGGTCGCTTTTATCTGTCAAAGTCCAAGTTGAACATGATAAGATAAATATCTTATTTACATACAATTGTAGCATGGGCAAAGAAATCAAGCGCTTGTGTAATCAATACAAATTCATGTATCATCATTAACCTTATTTTTAGGGTGTGGGTGTGGGTGTGGGTTTCCTTTCAGAAGAGCAACACCCACACCCGCATGTAATCATGATTACAGTCATTTATTTGGAGTAATTGATAACGCGTAGAAATCTCTACATATTCAAAATAATTCATGCATATAATATTCAATCTCTGAATACAACAATCAGGCCAGTTTTACTAAGACATATATTTAATATCAAGCACATAAACTAATAGAAATGGACCAATGATGATGACGAACGAAATATTTAGTAATTCTTCAGAGTAAAGTGTTTCATCTTGTTAGACATTCGTATTTATACGCTGACTGTATTGAACAATCGTAGAAAAATGAAAGAAACAACTGAATATATGTGTGATGCTTAAATTTTGATCGTCAAGAAGGTATTTGAGCATAATATAGGATCTTGTTTACTTTATTGCAAACAATAGATATACAAATGTCAAATATCAAAACAAAAAAGAAATAACAAGAAAATTAAAATAAAATCTCAATAGTTCGTATGCATATGATCAATCATCATTAGTCGCTGCTGCTCCATCAGTAGCACTTGTTTCTTCTACATTTTTCGAATTAGAATTCTGAAAGAGAAAAAAAGATCAACACACTATTGCCATAGAATAATCAATCAAACATTCATAGGGTGGGTATGGGTGTGGGTGTGGGTGTGTGGGTATATGGGATGCGGGTATGGACGAAGACAACATTCCAACACCCACACCTCACACCCACACCCATACCCACACCCACACCCACACCCACACCCAGAAAACGAACTTTGCAATTGTCCAAAGTCTCTTTACTTAGTAAAAATTGTTTATTTACCTATCGATTCCCAATATTTTGTTTTGAAAATCACACTTATTTACTTAAAGTTTAAATAAAAAACTTAGCAAAAATTGAATTTTTTGCTTAATTTTTATTTAAAATTACTTAGAACTTAAATGGGAATCTATATCAATCCACTCAAACAAATGCTATACGTGATATTGCCCTATTAGATAAAGATAAATGAACATTGGTATGTTGAGAGTATTGTTGCATAAATTATATGCACTCATAAAAAAGAAATAGCAATATGTTGGTGCGAGTGCAACACAAATATATTATAATAATGGGACTATGATTTAGCTACCTCGAGATGAAAACTCTCGAGAGAAATTACCAAATAAACTATAGTTATAACTTGATCTTTTAATAGTTTTATTGTGTAAATTGATCTTACAATAACAATATCAGAAGTTTCTTTGAACTGAATTCAATTCAATTTACAGATCTAGAAACAGATTTTCCAATACACTCTTACCTAGGCCTTTATTCTATACTTATTAAAAAACATCAAAGTTTCAAAAAAACATACTGGATAGTTCAAAAGTCATTTTACCATCATACTTCGACCAAATAAGTTAATTTTTTTTTAACGTCTGACAAGAAAATGTTGCTTTCAAGTATCATCGTTAACTTCAATAAAGAATGATAACCTTTCATGACTTATGAAAAAGCAATATAATGGTTTCTTTAGCCAAAAGTAAGCTATACATATTTTTTCCTATTAATTTTTCGCAAAAGTGTCGTTTGATGTGAATATTATACTGTAGGTATACGTCTTGTTACTCATTGTATTCTGAAATTTTCAGCCATAAACAGTAAGAATTTGTTACGAAAACTGCAATATAATTTTTCTGTAATACCTGAAAGATTCAGTTCTTCATTGAAATCAATAATAATACTTCGAAGCAATGTTTGTCAATGCTTTTCTTATGAATATGACCTATCAACACTCTGTTATCAATGGTAAAAAACAACCTATTTGTTGAAAATATGTCAGAGATATTGAGATTGTTTTTCCTTCGGAAAGAGACTTTTGGACCATCATGTTATCTCATCAGTTATTTCTGTTGTGTCTTATATAAATTCATTATTTCTTGTTGATTTCCTTGTCTTTTCTTATCTTCAGGCACATCTGAAAAAAGATAAAGATTTAATTGTTCAATATTTTCTTTCTAAAACAATGATGTATGGATTGATTCTCTTCTTATGCTTTCTTTTTCTTCCTTCCGAAGAATATTTTAATGGAACACATTTCTTTTCTCTCTCTTTCATATCATGTACACACATAATTATTTAATTTTTGTCCTGCAATGTTGAATTAGTCGTTATTTCGATATTACAGTTTTTATTCTCTCGTTTCTATATTTGATACTGAGAGAAGCATATGCGTCGAAACTCCCCGTAGGATTAGATGAGATAGAAAAAATGGTCTCATGGAATGTCACATTTGTCAAATAGTTTTTGAAAAAAATGAAACTCAATGGTTCATTTATCGGTTTAAATAATTATGGAAAATATTTCACCGCTGAAAAAAAATCTGAAAGTAGTGATGGAAGTACTTTATTTTCGTATAGAAAGCTTGAGGAAACTTTCTCTTTATATGTAACAACAACAAAAACAATGCTCTATTTTTCTGTGATATTTGATCATTCTTTAACTAATAGCATAAAAATAAAATTTCGATAACGGTTGTTGGCTAGGATATGTGACCATAAAATTAGATCATATTGTCTTCGATGTATATTCTCTATTTGTTTTTATTTTTGTGGATGTTGGTATGCTCTTCTCTGACACCCACGCTACACATACTGCTACAATGTATAACTATTTAGAGAATAGAACAGAATTTTATTTTCGCTAACCCTATTGCGATAGACAAGAACGTCATCTATACGACAAAAATAGTTACATCTTTCCTTATAAAAAATGTTTATATAAGTGGCTGTTTGTCTTATGGGGCGAATAGAATAAAATGAGACATAATTATTTTGAGAAATGTCTCTTGATAGAGGATGGGACAGAAATTGCGGAAAATTATTCCATCCCATCGGACATTTATCAAAATATTTACGTTCTGCCTTGTCTCATGGGATGAGATGGAAATTTCTCATCCTCTGCGAAGCTCTGACATGTCTAAATATCATTCGCACACCATAGACATAGATAGACACAGTCGCACATATTTATATCAAGATTGTTGTAACACTGTTAACGGAGGTATGTTTTAGTAGTATTTCTTTCTTGTGTTCGTTCTAATCGACATTCATAATATTAGAATAAATGAAAAAAAAAACGATAAAGAACATTAGATAATTTCGATACTTCAATATCAATATCTATCAGTCCCTTGAATCCTAACTAAAAATTTAACAGATCCAAACCGTTTGAAAGTTGGGTTTGGGTTTCTGTCTGCAGCCTAAAATTACTAAACTATTTAAGTTTGGATATAACTGCATCTCTCTCACGTCGTTTCTGCATATTCAAAATATGTTTTTATGTAAATATAAGCAAAAAACATATTTCTATAGTTTACATTGTCAAGTACTAAAGTCAGATTATTTGATATATATATAAGTACTCGGTAAATACCACATCTTCTTCTCGTATTCACTTTTTCGAGATGTTTTTCCAGGCTTTTGCTGTAAACCGTGATAGTTTCTTGGGTGTCAAATTGATGATATTTATACTGAGATGCCTGCTTAAAGCGAGCATTATTTCGGTGAGAGTCAGAAGTTATTTTAAAT
>CAJNSZ010002115.1:0-17913 GCA_905329745.1 Rotaria sp. Silwood2
GATGTTGACAGAGAAAATTTTATCGGGAAAAGTGATACAGGGGTAGCACTTATTCACGCCAGAATGTAGATTATAGAGTTCTGTGGGTGTTTGTCAAGACAACTTGGTGTGTTTGTGTGGAGCATAAGAGAGCTCTTGGGTGTTAGTAGATGTCTATAGACATATTTGGGTCAATTTTATATGTTTCCAGAGGGAAGTTTGTTAAGAAAAGTATTTCAGGGATGGCACTTATTCGTTTCAGAATGTAGCTTATGAAGTTCTGTGGGTGTTTGTCAAGACAAGTTAGAGTGCTTGTGTGGACCATAAGAGAGATTCTGGGCGTTTGTGTTGAGAGGGGTCATGTTTTGGTCTTTGTGGACGGTTTATTTTTTCTAGGACTCTTGCAAAGTGGGTGTTTGTCCGTGTTTGTGTGCATAACTGTCCAAGATGTGGGTGTTTGTCAAGATGACTTATATGCGGTTTTACAAAGTTGGGTGTTTGTGCTGTTTGCATAAATTAGTAATACCCTTCTTTTTCTATAGAAAATTCTGCAGTTTTTAATGATACTTCACAGCATTAATGGAATCTCTCTTGATCCATCATAAGCAAGATCGCCACGCGCACTTTTCACAGAGGAGAAAGATGATTCCGTCAACTCGTACAAAGACGAAGTGCTGTTATTGAATGTGGGAGGAGAACTACTAATGTATGCTACACGGGACACATTAACTTATATTCCAAACACAGTACTT
This sequence comes from Rotaria sp. Silwood2, assembly GCA_905329745.1. Classification (NCBI taxonomy): domain Eukaryota; kingdom Metazoa; phylum Rotifera; class Eurotatoria; order Philodinida; family Philodinidae; genus Rotaria; species Rotaria sp. Silwood2. The sequence continues at coordinate 732 of CAJNSZ010002115.1, forward strand.
GCTTCAATTGCTATTTCAAATCCTATAAATTGTTCTAAATTGATCCAACGAGATGAAAATGGACGCATTTTTCTTGATGTATCACCTAATTTGTTTAAACATGCGCTGGAACAACTACGACGATGGAAAAATCAAGCTAATTCGTCGGCTGATCAGGAAATTTTATCGCCTTTATGGCATGTTAAAACCGAATTCGATGAAATGTTTAGTTCACTTGGCTTGGACAATTATACACAAAGTAAGAAAAAATTTTATGTGCAAATTTTCTTCGATGTGGAATCTCTTACAGAACATTAGCTGTCAGATAGTGAAACATGCTCTTTTCTATGTCAATTATATATTTATTTAGGTTTACCTAGCGAATGCATGGTATGCAATATTAGTAATGTTAATACACGTCGTGTGGGTGCAGGCGAAGGTGTACTTTGCGATCGTGATTTAGTGGCTTGAACGCGGTTTGTTGATCGAGCTGGTACTGCTATCGTCCGACAACCACCAACGATCGGTTGTGGTGGGCAGGAAGCCGGTTGGCTATTAGGTACTTTTTCAAAAGAACCATGGACAACAACGCTTAGTTCATTGTGGTATACAGATGAAATGTATATACTTTGTCGAGCTTCGACACCGATTCGTACTACACACTGTGGTGAATTCCTAGTATTTGAATTACGTCCACCGCCGTTTTATCCAGCACGTGTTTGTACTGAAGATTATGATCTTAACTAAACTGAATTACGTTTTACCGTAATTTTTCATCTGACTCATTTCATATGTACTCTTCTCTTTAATGTTTAAATAAAGTGACAAATATGATAAATTGTATCGTAAGATTTTCAAGAGGCTTTAGTTTACAATGAAAGATCAAACACTCTATAACTTAAGTTTAAAGGTAAAAAGGCATTCTGACTATATATTCATAAGATGAGAAGAAAAACGCAGTATCAACATATATATTGATTAGTATGAGAATCTCATACATAGAAACTCTAGAATGGAAATGTGGTCAATATTGTGTTCTTTTTAGATTTCTGTACACTATTAAAGATACTTAATTGTAATTGTAAAGAATAGATAATACACTAAAGTAACATATGAACATTTATCGGTCTCCGATTTAAGTTAGCGTATATGCCAAAACAAAATCTTATGGAAATCCCATAGCAACCCCGTGAACACTTGCATTAGATATCTAATAAATGCGGAAACTTCCAATTTAAATCCGAGAGTTATGTGTACTCTAAAAAGCGAATCATACAAATCAATCATCCTAGACTCTCTGAATATCAAAATTATACTGAAATCTACCATTTAAAATGTTGATTTCTATTGCGGATTGCCAAATCGATAGGATTTGAGACCGAATTAAGCTCAGATTTCAACTATTCTGTCTAACTTAGCTTCAGAAAGTCGTTTTTCCTATAGTTTCGTTTCCTTTTTGTCACTGCACAACTAATAGTATTTCGATGGAAGTGCAGTACACATTCGAATTCTCCATCTCTGAAAACCTCGGAGTATCATCACTATGATCGGAAGATTGAGCTCTATTTGTTCATCAATTAGATCATGAACCAAAATCTAACTTAGTTTTCTTTAATTATCCTTGTCATATGTAAGTCATCCCTCTTGTTTCTTTATGTTTTATATATCAGTTTATAGCTCTTGAAATTCTCTATCGAATGATATATAATAGTTGGAGTTTTTATTGAGTATGATAGGAAAAGTCGTTTACGAAAGCTGCGATGGGTCCATTTTTCCACAGAAAGCAATAGGGAAAAATGACTATTTTTGCAATAATTCAGGAACGGCTGAGCCGACCCCTCTCATCTTCGAACTCGATTGAGATATTGCCAAGACTATGTTGTATAGAAATTTTCATCACAACCTGACTGTGCTGTCTAAAATTATCATGCAAAGAGCCAACTGAACGGATGGACACATTGACTATTCTACAATGTACTCACTTTCTGAGTGCGCAAAACTATGATTCAGTTCAAAACTAATATCAGATTCAGAATCAGCGTTAAAAACTGAGTCGATTAATGTACCTTGTGAATAATTCTGAGCAAAAAAGTTTTTCTCGAAAAATCCCCGCCCCCCCCCCCCCCCCTCAGGGATGGTCTGATGAAAAATCACAATTTTTTTGATAACTCAGCCATTTCTTGACGGATCATTCTCATCTTCGAACTCGACCGAGATATTGTTAAGACTGAACTGTCTAGAAAATTTCATCGCGATTGGACTCTTCTTTCGGAAGTTATCGTGTAAACGGCCGGACATACTGATCGATTCTAGAGTGTACTCACTTTTTGAGTACACAAAAAAGAATTAAAACACATATCTAAAGATACAATTCAAAAGACCATTGAATTTTTTTTTGACCAACTGTCTTACACTCTTTTTAATTATAATTAACTGAAGAAAAAGATTTATCACTATTATTGGCATTAAGGTTTTGTAAAAATGTCGTCTTTCGTCTCTCTTAAATTTTAGTTCAAATATGAACATTTATTTCGAAAGGGCAAGAAAGGGTGTTCTTGTGTGAGTATATAAATAACTATTTCTGCACTCATACTCACACCGATACCCTTAAGTTTCCACGATCGTTTTCAGATTAATTTTTAAATTCAATGCTTAAATTTTTAGTTTATTTTGAATTTATTTTTTTTAATAATTTATTTCTTAGATTATATTTTTACACTTAAAAACTTTAATTTGAAATATTATTTTTTATTTTTATAAAATTTTTATGTTTTTTTTATTGTAAAATTTTCGTATTTTTTTCCTATGTATGACATTTTAAATTTTGCTTATAAGGTTTTCTGATAAATAAATTTTTAATTCAAAAATATTATATGGAAAGAAATATGGGCGAAACCTAAGCTCAAATAGTGCCAATAAAATGCGTTTCACCAGCGAAATTATTTATAATGGATAGCAATAGTGGGCAATTATAAAATCTGGTGAGCAATCATTAAAAAAAGTTATGCGCATTACAGAAGTCGTTGTATACTTGAAGAGAAATTAGTTATAGTCATCATACGTTAACAGATGAATTCCCTATTTTTCCCCGTGTTTCGTAAATCTATTTTTCAATTTCATATATTCGAATCCTGTGAACTATATATATTGTCATCTTATTACTAATGTAGTACGCTTAATGTCTGAAATAAATCGTCCAAACATTTTCAAAACACTGTCATTTACACAATCAATTTTATTTAAATTTTGTATATAATTTACTCACGTTTTCTATTCTACATTGCACGAATCATATTGCAACATATGTTGGGAAAACTTTTAATTTAGATTGATTCAGTTGTTTCTGTACTAAACGAATGATGTTGGTAGAAATAGAAAGATTATTGAACATTTATCCACTCTCATTTGTAGCAAATTTAAATGTATAAGAGATAGAGAGTGTTTTGCCAGTAAATATCAATAAGTTATTATTATTATGGTGATCATTCTTTAACTAGAAGACATTGAAGATCAACCCTTGTAAATCACTCAATTTAATCTCGTGAAGAGCAAATATGTTGACAGAAAACAGTCCTTAAATCTTTAACTGTACACAAATTTTCGTATTTTTTTACAATTGGTAATTGCCCACGCTAAAAAAGAAAAGAATAGCAATAAATTTTCGTTTGGGTGGCAATTGCCCAATTGCTACCCTGCTAGATACGCCATTGGACTACATGGTTGGATCGGGACTTGTTTGAAGCAAATTCTAGATCCACACTCTCACCATGGCTGACAGCATTTGAGTTTTTCATCAAATGCTTAGTGACCTTTATGCTGCGTTACTTGGTTTTTTATCATTCATTTTGTAGAGAACGAACAAAGATAACATACTCTGTATATGACGTTTCTTTCACTTCAGAAAGCAAGCAAACATTTATATCAGAAAATGAAAGAATTTCTTTGTGAACAAGTGACGAAGTAGGAATAGATTGTGACCTTGTTTATTTTAATGTATACACAAATGCGCACTTAACCACAAATAATGAGATATAAAAAGAGCTTCTATTACAATCTATACCTTATCTACTTTGAAGACTACATTGTAGTAGTCTATACTATTCATTATTTAACGTTGATTCACATTCGTGTTGACATTGACAATGAATACAAAAGTCTATGAGAAAAATGGTAGGAGTTAAGAGACTTGTTCAACATCACATATAAAGGGGTATTCCAGAAGTTCTGAAGCGTTTTTAAAATGACCGTTTTCCGTTATAATAAAAGCAAATTCTTTGGAACTTTGGTAGATTGTTGTACGTATAAGCTATTACATAACTACAAAGTTTGAGGTCTATGAGTTGTACTATGGATGAAAAACTGTAACAACACTGAGATGTAACATTTTTAAAATTTTCCATGTCATCTTCGGGATGTCTAACATTTTTCTTATTTTGACTATATCTCGGCTTAGGTAGATGGTAAAATCTTGTACTTTTTTAAAAAGATGTGCCGTAAAAAGCTCTACAAAAATTGTAATAACAAATCTCAGTTGAATGATATCTGTGGTTTCTGCCATACTCAAAATGAAAAGCCTACATGGTAGTACTACTTCTCACCATATTGTGCGTAATTCAAAAAAATTTCAAAGATCTTTTTGCGTTCCAATATGAACTTCATTATACCGCTTCTGTAGAGCTTTCAACGATGCATCTTTCAAAAAAAAATCAAGATTTTATCATTTTATCAAGCTGAGATACGTTCAAAAGAAAAAGGTCTTCCGAACATTTCTTTTGTTACGCACAGTATGGTGAGAAGTAGTACTGTCATGTACTGGGTATCACAAAATTATAGGACATCTTTTATTTTTGAAATTTTTCAACAAAAACAAATAGTTAGGTCGAATGTAAATGATGATTTTGATAGCCCATGAAATTCACTATTCAATACACTATGAACCGAAATTCTCAAAGGAATTTTTATAAGATAGGTTTTCAAAAAACGAGTCCACCTCATTTTCCAAACTGTCGAAAAAATCGACAGAATTATTTTTAAATATAGCCACCTAAAAGGGAGAAAAAATTCTGAATAAAATGTGGGTAAGCTGAGTTTCCCACATTGTTTCATTACAACGTTATCAGCACTACAAAAACTTTAAAAAACTTATTTTTAGATAGATTTTGACATTTTTTCATTAATTGAGTAATTTTTTAAAATTTTTTTAGTGCTGATAATTTTATGGCGGCACAATGTAGGAGGCTCAGCGTACTCTCATTTTGTTCAGAACTTTTCGCCCTTTCTGGTGGCTATATTTAAAAATAATTCTATCGCTTTTTCCGACAAGTTGAAATTGAGGTGGACTCGTTTTTTGAAAACCTCTCTTATAAAAATTCCTTTGAGAATTTCGGTTTATAGTGTATTCAATAGAGAATTTCATGGGCTATCCAAATCACTATTTACGCTCCACCGAACTATTTGTTTTTGTTGAAAAATTTCAAAAAAAAAAGATGTCCAATAATTTTGGGACACCCTGTAGATTTCTCATTTTGTATATGACAGAAACCATTAAAATAAATCAATAGACATTTGTTATTACAGTTTTTGTAGAGTCTTTCACGGCGCATCTTTTTTAGAAAAAAATTCAAAACTTTATCATCTAACTAAGCCAAAATATAGACATTTTGGCAGGCCCAGAATACAGAAAATTTCACAAAATAGTACATGTCAGTCTTGTTACAGTTTCTCACCCATATTATAACATGTAGACCTCAACCTTTGCAGTTATGTGACAGTACATATGTGTAACAATATTCTAAGGTTTCAAAGAGTTTGCTTTTATTATAATGGAAAACTATGCATTTTAAAAAAACTTCAAAACTTTTGGAAAACCCTTTATATGTGTCACAGTGACTTGCACGTCGAACAATGGCCCCTTTTTTTCTATGAATCGATTACTGTAACAATATATAGAAGTTTGTTATACTAGAAGAGGATTTTGTTCTTCTTACTAAGAGATTGTGAGGCCAAATTATTTGGTAGTACTTTCGAACTCAGTCCTGACTGATATTATACAGTTTTGATCGCGTGCGTTTCATGGCGCACATAAAAAAATATTTTGCAAGAAATCTATTATGGTGTTACACATGATTGAGCGCTGCGTCATGCATATATGTCTGATCGTACTGTTAGAAGTTGTCTAAATAGCCAATTATTTGCATATATGTGAATAATATGTTTTAATGTAACAGCTATTTAAAACCATCAGGTTTTTTTTCGTTTTATGAAATAATTAAACAATTATTGATCATCGATCAACTTTAAGAGACAATGAAACTTGTTGTTTTTATTCAAATTTATTCTGCGGGGCTAGCTACAACAAAAGTTTTAATTTTAGTTCTGACACTAAATAAAATTATTGTTTTCGTGCCATAGAACTGGGACTAGCTTGCAGTTGCCTGCTTCTGACTCATGGTCACCTGGACATTAGCGATCGAGTAATAGAGATGATAGGAGTTACATTGAAAGCAAACTAGCAATTTCGTACATTAGCGTGAACCAGTAATAATAAGGGATGATAATAAATTTGTAGACGGAGATAAATTAGGAGATACTGTGAGTGTGAGAGAAAATTCTTGAAAAGAAAAAGTTTGGACTCTCTAATATGTCTAAAGAATACTAAGTGAGATGCTGCAGTTTAACCATTGAAACTAAAAACACAATAGGACTTTTGAAATATTTATTTTAGAAAAGCAGATAACCGTTTATTCAATCTTGAAAAGAGCTCAATGATTCCTGTTATCACATTTTTAATATTAGTTTTGCCTGTAAACAGTAACCCATTAAGACCATTATCTCTCATATCCGATATAATGCATTCGGAATTCAAAATTTTGACGTCGACTGAGGTCAACAATCTGCTTATAAGCAACATGACACGTCAATATTTCATACAGAAACTTTTGCCACTATTTCTAAATGATAAAACAGCAGTAAAGATGAATGCTAGCCTGACAATTCCCTACTATCGGTTTGGCTTATTATCTCACAAATTTCCATTGTTTCGAAGCAGCGTGAAGTTTGGTATTAAAGAACAGATACAAAATGGTTCGGCGAAATTACACAAGCTCACCGTCGCTTTTAATCGATTATGTAAAATGCTACGTCATCCTCATGTACTTCAACAAATAGTTGCGCGTAATTTTTCTATATGGGGTCGGCAAAGGTTTATTTCAGGACGAGAATTTATTGAAATGCTTGGTACCACATCTTTTCATGGCGATTTTCCAATAAATATAGAAAATCTGCGTCCAGGTAAATTATTATCATTGTATACTCTATTAACCGAATGAAGCAATTTCGCATTATATAAAACGTAGTAAGAGATTAGAGCTTCTATGCGAAAGTCTATATCAAAATAAATGCAGCTTGATTACGTTATTTTTGATAGTTTTCTTCAGTTTGCTATATTTATAGGAACCCTCAAAAGTTCTTTTTTGTATCTTTGGATCAAGTATCAATTACTCTATGAAATAATATAATTTTCATTTTGTTTCTTCTGCGGTTAGTCTAAGAACTTTAAAAGGTCTAAGAAATACTGAAAAAGAACTTTTACATGCTCATGTTTTAGTGCAACTAAACTCATTAATGATAGAGGTAGAAAAGATTCAGTAGATTTAGAGATGCAGAAAATATCGAATAGCACGGTTGCGAAATTGAGAAATTCAATTTTACTCTTAAAATTTGGTTGACTATTATACTGATAAAAACTAGCTTTATGTTACCTTTCGAAAAGATTTACTGTCTAGACTCAATATAAATTCCATGAAAATTAGATTATCAATAGAAAGATCACCGTTTGGATTTCGATATATATCAAAAGAAAAGCCAAAAAACTATGCATGTAAAAAATTGAATGGAAAAATTTAGAAAAACATCAAATGATAGTAAAGATAAGGGATAAACCCAATGAAAAATTAGTCTCGTTGAGAAAAGATTTCAACATTGCTTATTGCAAAAATCTTTTCTTCGGACTACTTTTAGAAATTTATCAAATTTTTCGAGCAAATAGAAAATAAACAAAAAGAAAACTATATCATCGTATTGAGTAATTAATGTTCGATCTAAACGAGATCATAGATAGAAACTTGCGGGGTTTTCTATAAAAACAACAAACTGAACAAAACTATTAATAATAGGGCGATCAAGCAGTATGTTATTTAAACAAAAACAAAATTATCGAAATATTGCAGAAAACTCGAATAAGAAGTGTTTCTAGAATAAATTACTTTTCGAATACTGAAAAAAGGTGAAGTTTATATCAATGTTAGCTTGTCTTTTTAAAAGTCCTCGTCATAGTAGTGAAGTCAAAAATGTTTCAACTTCGGTACTATCAGAAACATCGATAGGTACAGTATGTTCCATAGGTAGGCATATTTTATTCTCTTCCTTATGTATATTGAAATATTTTTACAATAAATTTATTTCATAAATGTTTCTACAAAACTAATAATGTGACGTTTCGTTGTTTGAAAAACAACTTCATCAGACAAAAAATATTCCTACATTATTACATTCACATATTTATATATACTTTTACAATGAATAGACATTTTTAGCAGTCTATTTGTTCTTGTTTTCTTCTTTGTATAACATTTAATAGTGATATGGAACAAGACGGTAACAGTAATGGACTGGACGATTGTTTTATTTCCGTATCACTACTAAGTGTTATACAAAGAAGCAAACAAGAACAAATAGACTGCCAAAAATGCCTATTCATTGTAAAAATATTTCAATATACATAAGGAAGAGAATAAATTATGCCTACCAATACATCAACCTTCCTAACTCTGAAAGAAGTATGTTCCATAATCTTCAGACAGCTAAGAATACTCTCTCTAATATTGGAATATTTGATTTTGTGTATAAATATATTCGTTGAAAAATATAATATGACATTGTTATGCGAAGTCTTAGCAATTTAGTTTGTTCTAGGTCTTTTGGGAAGATTGGCACATGGCAAGATTCAAAATTCTAAAAAGATGGTTGTAGCGGATTTGATATTGAATGGACCAATGATCAAAATTGTAGGTGTTCTAGGACATGAAATAGGTCATGCCTATGGAATGAAAGAGGGAGGCGGTGCGTACCGCTTTCAAGCAATGATAGAGAAGATGTACAAGCAACGGTTCTGGGAATATGAAGACATTGAGCTATAGCTGCGCTCGTACCAATACGAGAGCGCAGTAGAATATGTAAAAGATAACTCTTGTTTTTCTTTTTCCAATGACATAATGTCTTTTTATGTGTGTCTTTTGCATTTCTTTCTCTTATAAATTGTGGTTTTTTCTTTTCCTGCTATATTTTTTTCTTTCTTTATATATATGTAATCGTCTTTTGCAAATAGACGTTTATTATATATTATATAAAGTAGGCTAATTTCTATCGCAAGATAATACACATTTCTTTCTACTGTTCGACCTTCTTTTTTTCCTTTTGAGAGCGATAAGCAGAATAATACATATGCGCTATATTATGACATATTTGTATACATACCATACTATTTATTTCTTCTTTCGGTTCTCAGAAAAGACCTTCGTTCAAAAATACTCTATATGAATATATATTTGAACTGTTTGTTAAACTTTTACTCATGTAAAACGTATGCAGTTTACTGCATAACTTTGATATTGGCTTTAGAATACTTGATGTTAGTGGTAAGTTTATTGTTTGACAACACATTGTTGAAAATGAATCTGATGAGGAAAAAACGGAATGATAAATTATTGTAAAAAATATTCTTAAATTTCATAAAAAATTATCGTATAAGATATTTCCTAGTATCGTGTTATTGTTAATGTATAGATCGTCTTCATCTAAGTAAACTTCTCATAATTCTATTGTTTTTGGTGTTACTATTTATTACATTCTTTGTTTCCGTTCCGTTTATTTAGAATAAGTAATATTTATCGTATAAATCATGTTTACGAACAACGATCCAATCTATATACGGTTCTTAATAGATCATCAAACTCTTACAATAAGTAAAATGTTAAAGTCATATTGGGTAAACATTTAACAAGATTAGAATAAGCTTTTTCACCATTGAGTTCGTAAAAATATTATTAGATACCTTTTGAGTTGTTGCGACTGTTTGCCAGCCACTTCCAGAAAAATGTTGGGAGAAAAACTATATCACACACCAAGTCTCATCTTCAAATCTTAACAAATCATATAAAACATACATTATTTGTGTAACAGATTCTTTTAGGACTTCTTTTTTATCGTAGAACTTGCATGCTATGTAACATTATGTAAAGAAAAAAAACAGGGAAATAATATGCGTCATAAATTAGAAAGCATTCCAAGTTGTATGATTTATTATAAAACATTCTGTTGAAGAAACTGATTCTTAAAATATATTAGACATCTGATAAATATATATCAAAGTAAAATTCATATAGCAAAAACGAGGTCGAATTGGTAAATGAATAGCAAGAAGCGCTTAGAAATTGTTAAGAAAAGTTTAGCAACACGTTTTCTTTAATGTGAAATAATTATTTACAAGAAGCGCGATAATTCATATAAGGCTCCTCACCCCCTCCTCAAAAATAAGTCAATTTTCGTTAGAACTGTCAAAATTGATATAAATACATAGAAGAATAGCCCGTCGTCTGCTCTTTCAAAATTAATAAAAGTTTTTCCTAAAACCTCCATTTTCACTAGAAATTTTTCAGGATTTTAGAGCACCAGTTTTTGAAAAACCAGTGTTCTTTGAACTATCCAAAAATCTTTTTCGTTTTTCGTACGCGTATCTCAAATTTCTCTTTGATGGCTCGTCCAATGTATTAATATGTTTGTTTGTTTGAAAGACCGGGTCAAGACGCAAGACACTACACGTCGTCCTTTTTATGAAATGCCCCTTTTCTTTACTCAGTGCTTTTCGATAAAAAATGAGATATTTCAAAAAAAAGGGCGACGTAGTGCTGTGTATCTTGACACACTCTTTGGAACAGAAAAAAATATTAAGAGATTGGACGAACCATTACGGAGAAATATGGGTTTTCAAATTAGCCATCTTTTGACATACATTGGTGAATATCTCCATTAAATAAAATAGTTTTTGGCTGAAAATTTTATCATAGACTTTCTTTGATGCACTCAACATGTCCTCAATATTTCAGCTCATTCCAGCGTTCCTGGGTCAAAATCGATTTTTGAGGGGGAAGGAGAAGAGGCGAGACTTAAATAAAAAATTAATTCTATGCAAATAGGACGCTATTGATTCACTTATTCACACAAGCAGGGACTTTTTCAACTTTATAAAATTCTTCTTTTTTGTTCTCAGAATACGAAATTATTAATGCTATTAGCTGACAAGCTATTTTTTATTTGAGGGATGCGCGACCAAGGGGAAAAAGAAGACTTCTGTACTTCTGTGCTTCTATATACTTCTTCGTACTTCTTCCTACTTCTAAATACTTTCCCATACTTGGCAACATGGATACCTATTTGCTTCTATATAGATTTAGGTAATTGTTTCACTCAATAATTAGAAGAAATATAGTCAGTTTTTATTTATGATATAGATTTTGATTTAAAAAGATTAATAAACAAATAATGAACGAAGAATATATAGCAGAAGATTAAGTATCGGTTCTCTTTTACCAGTATTTTTTGCACTAACATATTCAAAGAGAAAAAGTGTGGATGTGGGGTATGTGCTGTATAAATTAGAAGATTTGAAACACACCCACGTCCACACCCTGCTAGGGATCTGGGTAGTCAGTTTTTTTTATTCCGAAACCCGACTTCGACTGCGAAAAATTTCTTCCTTACGACTCCGGCTCCAACTCCGAAAATTTTTATTCTTTGACTCCCATTCCAATTCCGAAAAGATCCGAGAAACTCTGAAATTTTTTATTAATAAAAGGAAATCTCAAATATGTTTTATTGTTTAATTTACAGCATGCGGAAATCAATATTAGGACTGCTACATTACTACCATGAAGTTTCTCTAAAGTGAGCACGATCGAGACTATTGAAAAATGTTCTTGATAGCCAGATGTTTGCCTTGGGAAGATCCATTTTCAGCAAAAACAGCCTATCCGAACTCGTGAATAACACTAATAATAACGAGGTTTTTACTACAGAAAGACGCTCACTACTAAAATTTTTACTGCATTGTTTTTTATACTAGTACTAGGTAACTGGTAATAATTTTATATACTTTTTTACTAGTAAAAAACTAATAACAACATTGCTTCTATGAGTTACTAGTTTTAATACCATACTACTTTATAACATTTTTACTTTATTCCCTCTGTTACTTTGGTAGATTATTTCTAATTAAATACAATAATTAATAACCTTATATGCTGTTACTTACTACCAGTAATAGTAATGTAGTTCTGAACGATAAAGAAATAAACGAGTGAAGAAATATCTAAGGATCATTAATAGATTACTTTGAAATTTCTTGTACATTCATTGTTCAGTGAAAATAGAAAACAATCACTGGCAAGTTTTCGATATGTACTATACTCTAAGTTAAAATGTGTCGACTTTTTCCGTCTTAAATTATAGCGTCGTGGGTTTCAGCAAGAAAATGTGTCGCACTTTAATATATCGTATTTTTATCCGTTCTGTATGTATATGACGACTGTTCATTCACCCATTTTGTTCCGTGTGTATATCTATATATAATTTATCTGAACCATCACATGAAAATCATAAGTTTTCGTGCCCTATTCTATATAATTTATTTCTCCATTACATATTTCTTGTAAATATTTCGAGAAGTAATGACCTCACCTAAAGAGAGGTCTACCTGGCAATAGTCCAACCAAGATCCGCCTGGTTTATACTCTTGCATCAAACACCGATGTTAATTGTATTAATTAAATATGGATGAATATAATGCCCGAAAGAAAAAAAAATTATGGATACGGTGAAGCCTAGACTCGAACATTGATTTCAGAATGTGTCGTACACTTGCTGGAAAAAATGTCTCGCAACGAGCACCTCGTGTCGTGCTCGAATGTGTTGTGAATTTCGACATATCCGACACATTTTAACTTAGAGTGTATGTTCAAGGAATTGAAAATTGATGATTAAGAAAATTGTAGTACTACGGATGAAATTGCAATATATTTTCATTGATGACATTATGCTTTTATGTAGCCAGTCTTTTAAACGATGCAGCCAAAAGATTATCGATGTGAGGCTTTTCCTTGAAATTCGTTCTTAATATATGCAGCAACTGTTATCTCTCTTTTTTTGTTTGTTAAGCTGAAGAATAATGCTGCTCTTATTTGAAATAGTAAAAGTTATTCAAACGTGGTCATGATGTTGACTCCAAAAAGTTTTTTCAGAACACCGGACGCCGACGCCGTCGGAGTTGAAATCGGCCTTCGGAGTACTCCACAGTTCTCTACACTCCACACACCCACACCCTTAATAAATATCTTAAGCCACCCAAAATGTCTTTTCTCTCTGTAAACATTTCTACACTTCTCGGTACTTCTCTATACTTCTTGGTACTTCTTGGTACTTCCGAAGTGCAGAAACCTGATTTTCCCCCCTTGTGCGCGACTATGAGTACTAAATGTCCTCTGAAATAAACATCAAACTTGTACTTCCACATACTGTGAATATCATATTTACTGAGGAAAATCTTAGAATAGGTGGGGATGTATTCCCAGTACATATCGTTTTCAGAGTACATTGGAGTGTATTCTCAACTATTCTAAATTTTTTCCAGTATGTGTAGCTGTCTGAATATATGTTTGGGTTATGATAGTACACGAGTAGATCACAGCGCAAATTGTACTGGTATTCGCGCGCCTCTGTTTTATTTCGTATTTGACAATTTGTTCAAATAAGCTTTTATTGCTCAATATTTATTGCTGCATTAGCAAGAGACGTATTTAAACTTAATTAAAGCTCGTAGAAAATTGATTGAAAGAACATACTCGAGGCATAGTCCATGTGTAGAACATCAAACGTTGAAGTCATACAAAACGTGCTAACGCGATAGGAAAGATTTTGGAATGGAAAAGTTCATTACAATAAGAGTATATAGTAACGATCAGGGATTGTCATTTTTATAAATACGACATTGAGATGGAAGTGAAAGAAAAGGCTATGTTATTCTATAGCTATCAATTTCGTATCCTACGCAGAAGAGTTAAATATTTCATATTTTTGTGACTAAAATCGAATTTAATACGCTATAAGGAAAACGGTTTGTGATCTTATGTCAAAAGATTTATTCATTGATCTGATCCAAAAAAAAGGATCTGTTTCTCAATAGCGGAGAGCAGATTTCATACTGTTCGAAAATCAACAAGTTTCATTGGTTCCTTTTTTTGTCTTAAATGATTATGACTTTAACTAAGAGTATACCAAAAGAAGTGGCATAGATATTTTATTTTTTTGTTATTATATAAAGCTTGAATTTATTTTCTTTGTTTATGCAGTTCTAGAGAATATGATATTGTATCTTTCTGTGCTTTTTGATCACTCTTTAGCTAATATCATTGTAATGCAATTTCGATAAGAACTATTTTTGCGTTCGACTTCAATAAAATATGCGGTAGATTATATTTAATAGACATTCAGGTTTTTGCAATTCATTCCTTAATGATTTATTACGTTGTGTGATAAACATAAAATATACCAGCAGATAAAGCGTTAAAATCTCTACAATTTTAAAAGAATAGCTTATTCCGATAACTGAAAAAAGCTCAACCAATCGTTCTCATATTTGAGCTCGACTAAGATATTGTTGAGAAAATGTTCTATAGAAAATTCTATCGTAAGTGAACTCTTCTATTTAAAGTTATCGTACAAACGAATAGATGGCCGTCCGAACACACTGACCGATTCTAGTATCTACTTAATTTTCAGCATAGAATGTCATATTTTGATAATAATTAGATATAATTCCTAACTGTTCTCGAAGTATTAGTTTCTGATCTAAGCCTTGATGGTTGACATGGTTTTGTATTAAGAACAATTAATCTCTTAGTCACAACTACTCGTAAATGTTTTTTCTATATGGAACAAACTTGCAACAATATTTTTCACCGAATCTTTTTACATAGTAAACTTTCAAGACAAGATTCTAAATTTATATTACTGATCATGTGCAGATAGACATGATAAACTCCTATAGTGTTTAGTAAATCATTAACTTATAAATACTAAACAAAATCCAATATGAATACCATTGGATGTATTCAGATTATGTGGTATATCTCTGTCTTCTCTTTCAGATAAGAAATGGTCTATAGTTATGTACACTTCAGTATTCTTGTTTTGATACTTTCGACATTGTTCTTCTGCTCAAAAATTTTTGCGTGTTCGTGTTCGAAACGCATAAATTCTTTAGAGACAGATTTCGAAGCAACTGATTATATTTTCATTGGTACTGTGACAAAAACAACAATAACTTGGAGAAACAACGAGTCGGAAGCTAGTCGCGATGTTCAAATTCACATTGATGAAGTTTTTAAGCAACCAATAATATCGAATAATCAATCAATAACAATATACACTCCGAAAGATCGATCTGGATGTGGTCTTAAAATGAAAGTGAATCAACGATGGCAAGTTTGGGCTAAATATACAACTATGTTTTCAGATGATAATAATCGTCGCTGGCTAACGGTTGATACTTGTGGACGTACTACTAAAATCTATAATCGGTATGGTAAACAGCTGCGCCGATTGTCTAATATGACATCAATTGAAGAAAAACTTATTTATTAAATAGTTTCATTTTTTGATAGGAAACAAATATTTTAACAAACGTTCGAACCAAAAATTTTTCTGATTTATCTCAATTCGTCATATTTTGCATGATTTAAGTGTGATTTTATCGTATTTTGTTTATTAGTTAACAATTCTTTATGTTCTATTCAAGGAAAGAAATACATCGAATAAATGAGAAATAATTATTATGTAAAAAATTGGTTGGTCACAAAACTACCAAATTTTGGAATGATTGATTGGAGCGGTTTTAGATTTAGTGGAACGAAGGTCATTCGATAGTTTTATTAGAGAATGCTTTTTCTGAAAGGATTGATAGGATCCTATCTACTTGAATCGAAGGATTGATTTTTCATTCTTCTAGATTTCCGAAGATTTCGGTATTGTTATAAACTGTTGTTAACGTCAATGTGTTCAAAAGATATTCTAGTCATTTGATATTCTAACACAATTTAGCTGTGTCATCATAAAGATCATTTCCATCTTACTTAGATACTACTTAGTAGGTTATTTCCTTGAAATAACATGCACAAATAGTACTTGTTGGTCAGTCTCGTCTCATCGAGCAATGACGTTGAATGATAATATGGAATGAATTTTGTTCCTTTGTTGTATTTTTATTTTTATTCTGTAACAAAACAACTCAATCAATCAAGTTAAATAGTTTCAAAATGTGTTGATAGTACTGAATCAGATATCTCGTTTATTTTCAGTTTAGATTTTGCTTTGAGTTCCTTCGCTGGTAGAAATTTTTTAAGTAATGACGACTCATTTTCTTGATTCGCTTCCTGAAAATGAAAGGATATCGAGGTGAGTACTATTTTACTTTTGAATAGTATTGACATTCACAAATGAATAGATTGTGACATAACCAAATAGGTTTTTTTTTATTAGTTTTTACTCGACAGAAAATGACAGAGATAGCACGTGGTTCTATCCGAGTTATTGAATCAATCTTCTCAGCTTGATTCAGAGGATTTTTAACTGAGACAAACGAAAATTTCGAATGTTGATAACGAATATTTTTCTAGACGATAAAGCGCATAGCTGCATTAGTGTTAATGTATACTCTTTCATTTTCAAATTCTAAGAAAATCTAGAGTAGATGTGCATTTCAAATATTTGACGTCAATATCGAATTTCAACATAGAAAGATTAAAAAAAAGAATTACAATTATATTTATAATTAGTAGCCGTCATATGATATGTCGAAAGACCCAATGATCATCAAACTTCTTAAGCTAACTGTGATTGATCGTTTACAAAACTGAAACATCGCATTCGTTTCCAAGCTTAGAGAGAACTAATCATCTATATAATGAAGAGAAGGTTTATAAATTGTCTCAAATCGTTAAACTTGTGTTTAACTTGTTTTAACGCTCTTCTTTTTTGGTGTGTAGATATATAAAGATTTCGCAATAAGAAATCTATCAAAATAGCTAGCAAGACC
>CAJNSZ010002116.1:0-17911 GCA_905329745.1 Rotaria sp. Silwood2
TGACCCGAACAATAGTATGTTTTATCCTTACAATATAAAGAAATATTAATGGGGCCTCCGGCCAGGTTGACCAGCCCCATATATATATATCTTAATGTTTATTATTATTTTCTATTTTTGAATAGAATGCTTAAAGGTGCAATGAAAGTTTCAATTTTAGCAATGCTTCTTTCACTTAAAACTGATCATGAATATACATTAGTACTTATTTGTGCTAATAAACCAAATGTAACATTATTAAATGATATTTGTCGAGAATTAACTATTGAATTGAATAAACAAATAACTTCTTCAAATCAAGTAGATTCTACTAAACAAGAATCAATTTCAAATACTTATCAAGTACAAGCACATGTATTTGATGCTTGTTTAACTGTTAAATCTAACCATTTACCTCAACATACTATTCGAATAATATTAACAACACCAGTATTTCATAGTGAAATTTTTTTTCATCTCGATGAAAAAACTAATGAAAAAGCAGCAGAATTAAATCCTGATCCAATAGATATGCTTAACAAAAATAAATGTTTACAAGCAGCAGCTGAAATATGTACGTATATTTATATATCTAAATGATTTTATTTTTGCATGGATTGCAGCGTCTTGAGGAAACTATATGATGGATGTTCTTATTTGAACGGCTCTTTTACTAGAATTTTGACTGACACTGTGATCCTTGTACTCGATCAAAGCAAAAACAAAACTAGATACTAAATTTGTTGAAATAAATTTTGAATAATCATATTTAGTAGTAATTTGGATACTGCATGAGTTCATAGGAACACAATCAATCGTATATTAGAAGGATGATTCTGCAAAAACGAATCATGAATAAATTCCTCTTCTTTAAGCTTTGATAATGACGATATACGGATTATAATATGTTTAATAAATAGAACGCTTTTTGAATTTTAATGATCGTGAATCAACTGGTTTCGTTTTTTTTTGTGTTTAGTACTTTTGTTTTGTTGGGAATTCGATATTTTTTCCAGGGCTATAAATTATGAAGGATGTGATACATCTATACTTTAGGAATTCATTCACAAAACGTTCCTTTGCAAGTTTGAACAATAATAGATCCGCTCACGAGTATCAATCGTGGAAGAAAATTCTTATGTATCTATTTAAAATCACGTGTACTTTCATGAGAATGATAAAAGAATTGAACATAGTTTTATTAATTAATAAAAAGTTGTCTTAATGAATTTCTTTTTATGTCTAGGTCATTCCAATTGGTTTACACGATGTATGTTTAATCATAATAATAATTTAATTGTTCTTCGACTTTTACGTCATTTACAATACATTCAAACTCCATTATCATATCTTAATCTTTGGTGTCTTGTATTACTTGTTCATAAATGTCAATTTCAACCAATAAATTCAATTACAACACTTTTTCGTGCTGTATTTACTTGTTTAAGTTGTGGTATTTTATTGCCAAATAAAGTTGGTCCAGGTATTATTGATCCATGTGAAAAAGATCTTGCTGATGCTGCTGATTATTTAACTAATGAACAACGTTCAAATATAACAATTTATGCTCAAAATATTGTTCGTTTAATTGCTTTTGAACAATTTGATAAAATATTTTCTCGTGATCCACAATTCTCGATTAGGCATTAAAACGATAGAAAAGATATATTTTGTTGTTTTTCTATGATTAATACAATTTCTTTTCTTTTTCTTTTTCAGATCAAAAATAAAACAAAATGAAACGTTCATATTCATATTTAAGTTCATCTTCAATAAAACGTTCGAAAACAATAAATAATTCAACAAATAATTCTTCATCATTAACATCAAATTCATTAAAAATATTTACTGAAGAATCAAAAAATTCTTTTATTAATTATTTTCATATGCCACCAATTATATTTAAACATCAATTATATTCATTAACATCAAATAATCGTACATTAATTGATTGTGAATTACAGAATATGTTTAATCATAATCAAATACGTTTATTTCATTCTGATTTTGGTATTATGTTAATGTTTACAAATGATTATCATTTATTAATTGAACGACAATTAAATGAAAATAATTTATCATCATTATCAATAGAAAAAAATCGTTTAAAACAACGTTTTATTCAAGATTTATTACCAAATAATATACGTTTATCAATTGATAAACATACTTTAGAAAATGAATTTCAATTGAATACAAACGATATTCATTTACTTATACAATTAGGTTTACTTTTACCAAAACAAATTGATCAATATTGGTTTTCAATACCAAATTTAGCACCATTTATAACATGTTTAGAAAAAGCTCGACGTACACTTTTACAAATATTATCACGGCGAACATATAAAGAAATATCTATGAATGAATTTCGAGCGAGAGATACGAAAAAGAAATGCTTATTAGGTTTTGATTATCATATTCATGATCTTCTTGGAGTAAATTTAGCACATATTATTGATACACCTACTGGTTCTATTGTTAAAATTGGACCAGAAAAAGTTTAGATAAAAAAAAAATGATCATATCTGTATATAGATTTTTTTTAATATGTTGTTTGAATCCGCATTTACTAAATATAATAAAATGTAAACATCTTTATGATGATTATTTTGCTATTGTCTTTTGTGCTAAACGATATCCAAAATGTTGTTTTTTTTTTCTTTTAAGTGTAGTATAAAAATATGACATTAGATAATATTATACTTCATAACATGTGCTGTGTTTATAATACATATTGATTGCTTCAATGTCGACCTTTCATGTCAAATAGATCAGCACAGCTGTAATTTAATGTTTTTTTCGATTGTCTTTCGCCTTCACGCAATCGCGAAACCGAAACAATAGCTACGTTTCATTTTACTTTCTTCAATCAATTAATAATATATTATTATATTGAAAACATTTTTGAATCAAACTATCTCTTATTTACAAGAAATACATGAGTTGAACATTTTAAACTAATAGTACTGTAATGAAAAGCTTTTGTTTTTCAAATTCTTGATCATTTATTGAATAGAGCAAATAAATATTATTTTCTATTTGCGAAGTTTTAAATTATATAAACTAAAATTAAAACCTAAAAAATCGCATGATCACAATGAAACAATATAGATAAAAAAAATGCTAGCCTACGATGATTCATAATACAACAAGTACTTGGAAAACAATAGAAAGAAAAAAAATTAAATAAACTTTACAAAATATAGTAATATTTCTTTCATGTAATAACTAATGTAGTTTTTGAAGTTCTTGTTTTTGGTTAGCTATTTTTATGTTTTAATAGAAAGCTGATCAGTTGTATGTTTCATATGATGAATCACCACCGACTCTTCAAAAATTTTGAGCTAGAAATGAATGAATGCAATTTAATTGTAATATCTATAAAATGATAAAATTCATTTGAACAAATATTTACCAAGAAATTGACGGAATTCTCCTTGATCAAGAGTACCATCAAGATTAGTATCGGCAGCAAGAAAAGCAGCATCAACTCCAGCAACGGCGCCAGATGAGACGCTTGATGACGCTCCATAACCACCACCAACGAGACCTCCTTCCCAACCACCAGCACCACCTGATGAGAAGCTTGATGATTCGTATAATGATGATGAACCGAGTCCACCACCAAAAGCAAGACCACCACCAACAGCTTCAGCACCTCCAGCAATAAAGTCAGAACCACCTTCCGCACCTAATGAGACACCAAATGATTGTTCACCGTATGTGCCACCTCCGTAACCAACAGTTATACCAGCTGGGGCTGACTACAAACAGAAGAAGATTAGTACTTAAGAAGAGAAAGGAATACTACGCGATTGACGTACGATATCTTCAACAACACCAGCAGCACGAGCTTGTGCAACGAGTGAAGCACCATCAAGCAGCTGAGCACCATATGTTTGGATGTAAACAGTTGGGCTAGCTGCAACAACACCAAGGCGATGGAATTGACGAATAACGCGAACTGGAGCTGCTTCATATTGAACGATAACATTCCGTGGAGCTGGGTATGGAGGAGGAGCAGGAGTACGTTGAAGAATAGTACGTCGTCTTGGTTGAGGTCCATACGGAATCCAACGTTCAATAATGACATCACCTAAAATGAATGATTGATGCAATAAATACAGTACAAAAAAGCAAAGAAACTACTAACGTGGGCGCGGTGGGGGAGCAGGAAGACGTTCGATGATGACTGATCGTGGTGGAACTGGTAAAGGAGGTAATGGACGGACGACAGTTTGAGAAGGAATTACTGGTGGTGGGAATGGTGGTCGTTCACGAAGAATAAGTGGGGGTGGTGGAGGAAGAGGTAAAGCTCGGTAACGAAGGCGAAGAGGTGGAGGTGGAGGTGGTTGAGGTGGGCGCACTTCTTTGATGATGAGTGGCTGAAAGAAAAGAGAAAATTCGATTTTACAATAGAGATCATGATTAGTGATAGAAATTACTTACGCCTGGGGGTGGAACTGGTGGTGGTTGAAGGAAGCGAACTTGAACATGTTGTGTGTATGTTTGTACACCAGTAGGAGCTGGACGACGAATGATTTGTGGGTTTGGATCTTGGTAGAGACCTTGAGAATCAGCAGCATATTGAACTTGAGTGGCTGATGAATCAAAGGCTGCTCCACCAGCAACGAGAGCAGCATCACCAGCATATGCAGCGCTTGATTCGTAACTAGCGGCACCGCCGGCAAGACCACCACCAACTGCGTATGATGCATCATAACCTGCACCAAAATCAGCGCCTGACGCAGATGATTCAAATGCTGCTGATTCATAGCCTGAAGCACCAGCACCAGCAGCGAAACCAGCACCACCACCTAATGATGCTGATTCCCATGATGAACTAGCACCGTAGCTAGCACCCGCACCAGCACCAACACCAAGATTTTGACCTGCAAAAAACAATAATTATAATTTTTAAATACATACACAACGATTGAAAGTATATCAACTTACCAAGAAAGTTACGGAATTCACCGAGATCGACACGTCCATCTTTGTTAAGATCGGCTTGTCTGAAGGCAGCCTCGGCAGCCATGATCGCTCGTGTACTGTTAATGTAAATAGAGTACTTATTGATGAAAATAAGAAGTAAAGAAAAACTGCCGGTGGACTAATGTTTATATAGACTCAGTCGATCATGCATGGATAGAGATGAAACAAGGGAGAGAAGAGACATAAACAGCGGTATATTTTCGCCAGTGCGCATTCCAACCTTGCTTGTGAAGGATTCTTTTTGTACATGAAACAATGATTAGTCCTCGAAAAAAGATACGCATAGAGAAAGTGTTAGTGTTGAAAAAAAAACAAAAGTTCTTACTCAAAAACAGTCTTGAATTCATAGTAGAAAAAAAGATTGATGAAAATTGTAATTTTTAATTGTTATGCGACGATTTGAATTGAATAACGAGAGCTATTTCCGTTAAGCTTGATACGACAGTTATAGAATAAGCAAATGTTCATAATAATATAAATTATTTTTCTGCAGAATGATAATTTATTGTATATCAAACATAATTCACGGAAAGAGCTCTGATATATATGAAACACAAAAATCAATCAGCATCGTTTTGTCTGATATAACAATTGACTTGAATAAAGAGACCATCGGTTTTCTGATATAATTAAACATGTTGCTTGATGTACCCGATTAAAATTACCTGTTTTATTCGATTGAAAATCTATAATACTATACTTGTAATGAAGAGAATGTACTCAGATCTGACTAGGAATGCGCACTGCTGATGTAAATATTGAAATACTTAACCATAAGGGCTCACTTTGGTACTAATTAATAGGGAAAGCTTGATTACAGTGATATCGAATTATAGATATAATTTAAAGAATCAAACTTTCTACAATCAAGTTTTTTCTTAATCATTAATTATTAAGATGTTTTGTCTTAATTTCATTTTTTATTTTAGTTCATCCAAATAATTATCAACAATATTCATCTTGAGAACAAACATTTTCACACGCAAGTCAACAACCAGTAAAACTTAATTCTAATGAGCAATCAATAAATAGAATTAATGAAAATACATTTGAAATGATCTTAAATAAAAAAAGATGCTAAAATACGCGAATATCACAGTACAATAATAGCAAGAAATAATTTTGTTGAAGATATATTGAACTAGCTATGAAACTTGTTTTGTGATCAAATGATAGAAAAATGTCAACAGAAGAATATACTTGTTGTACCACGAGTACTAGGTAATATTTTATTAAACAATGTTGAACAAACTAACGAATATTCATCAGAATCATTTCAATATTTAAAAAATGTATTTCTTAATTTTTATTATTATTTTAGTTTGAATCGAATACTTAAAAGTGCAATGAAAGTTTCAATTGTAGCAATGTATCCTTATGTTAGAATTGATCATGAATATATATTGGTATTTATTTGTGCTAATAAACCAAATATAGCATAATTATATATGTCAAGAATTAATGATTCCATTAAATGAACAGATAACTTCTTCGAATCAAGCGAAATCTACTGAACAACGTTCGATACAAAATACTTATCAAGTCAAAGCACGTATATAGTTATTGTGCGTTTAACTGTTAATTCTAGCCTTTAACCTCAACATACTATTCGAATAATATTAAAGTCACTAGTATTTGGTAATGAAAATTTACTAATTTTGATTGAATTCTAAGGAGAGTAAGAAGCAACATGGTTTTAGATCTAACTAATAGACGAGATTTTGATATGATTTTGTATGATATTTTAACAAAAAAATCTATTGAATTTCCAGAGTTTTCATGGTCTTGCATTTTCATGTGAAGACTCAAACCTTGAAGAACAATCTTTTATTTCTTTGTTGATACAGTTTGAAAACTTACGCTAGGCAGTTAATAGTAGAAAGTGTTCTGACGAGAATTGAAAAGGCACGTGAAAAATATTGTATCACTAATTAAAAAGAAGTGCAAAAATACAATGAAGCTCGAGACTTCTAAATTTGAAATTTTGCACATTATCCTACATATGTCCAAGTATTATATTAGAATATTTGCTGTGAAATTACAGCTTTTAGAAGATCTGAGAAGAAAACTTTGGCTTGAACTATATATATTATATGAAGAGATGTATTTCACCTGTTGGTTTTAAGTATTTATTGTTGTCGAGCACATCTATTAGATCAGGATTTAATTCTGCTACTTTTTCATTAGTTTTTTTTCTTATCAAGATTAAGGAAATTTTTACTAGGAAATATTGGTGATGTTAATATTATTCGAATAGTATGTGGAGATGGTAAGCGACTAGTTTTAACAGTTAAACAAGTATCAAGTATATGTGCTAGGAGTTCACAAGTATCTTCAATGTAATAATTAATTCTTGACAAATATCATTTAATAATCTTAGATTTGGTTTATTAGCATAAATAAGTGCATTAATGTGTTTTCATGATCAATTTTAACAAAAAGACACATTGCTAAAATTGACATTTTGACCGCATCTTTTAAACATTCTATTTAAAATTAAAAATAATAATAATAATAATAATTGAGAAATAATTTTTTTTATATCAAAATGATTCTAATGAATCTTCATGAGTTTGTTCAGTATTGTTTAATAAAGCATTATCTGGTATTTGCAGTACATCACGTATATTTTATAGTTGACATTGCCCTTTTGATTCGTTCACACAACAATTTTCATAGTTCGTTCAATATCTTCGACGAAATTATTTATATCATATTCATTTATTTTAGTATGGTTTTAATTTAAAAACATTTTAAATGTATTTTAATTAATTGGATTTATTTGTTGTTGACTTGCAAATGAAAGTGTTTGTTGTTGAGAATCATCTGAGTACCCTATAATAAAAAATAAAATTAAGATAAAATATTTTAACAATCAATTCTGCAAAAGAAAAACAAGTTGATTGTAGAAAATTTTATTATTTAAATTATATTCATAGTTTGATATCGCTATAATCAAGTTTCCTCTCGTTCTATATAGTATAGATATTGATTTGACTCTGATGTATTTTTAACTAGTCAATAATGATAGAAGTGCATTTTTTATCTCAATAAAATGAAAAGAATAATTTTATATGATTCAAATGAAAGTCATCTATTTTTGTAATAGGTCATTCAAAAGGTTCGAACTGTGTTTTAGTAAATCGATGATATAGATATATATGACAACTTTATATATTGTTCATTGATCAAAATATATGTGACTCTCTAGAGAAAGAATAGAGCTATCGTCTAAAAAAAAAAAGATACTTTACAATGCATAAATTAAAAAAAAATATTTTTCAATAAAAAAACAAAATGATTGGTAAGTTTGTGAGACTGATATTTTGTATAAATATTAATAGTCTAATGTAATGTTAAGTAATGAATTAAATTTTTATTTACTTAAATGTTCTCGAATACTACCTGAACAGTTTTCTATTGGCTATATATAATTTATTTGGCTTCGAAATAAACACTGAGGATTTTATAATAAAACTTAAAAAAAGTGTCTGAAAAATAAATTGATGTAGCTACTAGCATGTTATAAAACAAATTTCAAACAGTAAAACTCATAAAATAAACCTCCCATTGTAGAACACTTTAACAATACGCATATTTTTTTAAAATCATTATATAATAAATATCATTTGATTAAAATAATTCGTCTTATAGAAAATTTTACAACCAAAAACATGAAACTCTTATTAACAGTAATTTATTTATTTTTAAAAAAGATTTCAAATAAAAATATTTACTCAAGAGTTATAATAATGGCCAATACATTGTCCTAAATTTATGTATTTTGAAGTATCTTCTTTTATTCAGATATTAATTCTAATCTTTCTCAGCAAAATTATTTATTTCGATCAATAAAATAAATATAAGTTTCTAGTAAATATCAATTTAGTGAGATGTCGAAACTTTTCAATCATTCTTTATAATAGGTTTACTTTAAATAATAATGCAGTTGATTTGTATCCTATTGTTTAATCTTAATAAGTTTTTTTTTCTGTGATCAGATGAAGATTTTCAATTAAATCCATAATATCATGTTCATATGGATTATTAGATTTAAAAGAAAATGATATTTTTAATATTAAGAATTAGCAAAAGAAATAATTCAAAATATAGATAATGATCCAATGAAAAATTAGCACAGATTCTTCGGAAGCTTCTTCTATGAGATTAAGACAAGTTAAATATAAGGATGTGTAGTTATAATTCACTGACAACCAATCTCACGGAATCAGTGTAGTTAGCATACACTCCTTATACAGATACAAGTGTGTATTAAAGCATTCTAGTAGTCAGCTACAATAAAGATATTTTTTCATAGATTTGATGTCTCAACACTGCAGAGAATGGGAATGTCAATGTTACTAGCATTCTATTGAATCTTGTATCACTATTTACATCAATACTGCATATTCAAGGTCACACATGATTATGCTTTCTTCATTATAAGTATATTATTACAGATTTTCAATTCAATAAAACGGATTATTTTAATCGTGAATATCGAACAATATGTTCAAGTATAACAGAGAGGTCTGTGGATTCTTTGTTCAAATCAATTGCTATTGAAAAAAAACGATTGTGGCTTTCCTTATTGTATTTAATATATTTCAGAGCTGCTCTAACAGAAAATCATCTTGCATATTCAATAGTTTATCATTTTGAATAAAAATAGTTTTATTCATATAAACTTTCAATTATTCTACAAACAGTCTGTCGAGTTAAACTGAAATCGTCCTTGTTATTCAATTCAACTCGATAAACAGCAATTAAACGTATATACCTTTCTTCACTCTTTTTTTCTCTTACTGATTCAATATTATTTTCGAATAAAAATTATTCTACTCTCTTTTTCCCTATAGTATCTCTCTCTTAGTGCGTATTGCATTTTTTTTCGTAGACTAATCATTGTTTCATGTACAAAAAACGGCCTTCAAAATCCAAGGCTATAATGCTTCAGAGTAAAAATAGACAGTTGTTTGTCTCTTCCCGACCCCCCCCCCCCCCTTGTTTCATCTCTATCCATGCATGATTGGCTGGGCCTATATAAACATTGATCTATCAGTAGCTTTTCTTCACTACTCACTTTTACTAGTAAGTACTCTATTCACATTATCACTATACAAACGATCATGGCTGCCGATGCTGTCTTCAACCAAGTCGATCTTAACAAGGATGGACGTGTAGATATCGGTGAATTCCGTAACTTTCTCGGTAAGTGGATATATTTTCAATCATTGTGCGTGTACTTATTAATGATAATTATTGCTTTTTTCAGGTCAAAACCTCGGTGCTGGTGCTGGTGCTGGCTATGGTGCCAGTTCATCATGGGAATCAGCATCATTAGGTGGTGGTGCTGGTTGGGGTGCTGGTGCTGGTGCTGGTTGGAGTGCTGGTGCTGGTGCTGGTGCTGGTGCTGGTTGGGGTGCTGGTGCTTCAGGTTATGAATCAGCAGCATATGAATCATCTGCATCAGGCGCTGATCTTGCTGGTGGTTATGATGCATCATACGCAGTTGGTGGTGGTCTTGTCGGTGGTGCCGCTAGTTACGAATCAAGCGCTGCATATGGTGGTGATGCTGCTTTCATTGCTGGTGGAGCAGCCTTTGATTCATCAGCTGCTGCGGTTTCCCAGGCCCACTATGCTGCTGATGCTCAAGGTCTCTACCAAGATCCAAACCCACAAATCATTCGTCGTCCAGCTCCCGGTGGTGTACAAACATACACACAAAATATTCGAGTTCGCTTCCTTCAACCACCACCAGTTCCACCCCCAGGCGTAAATCATTTTCATTATTTCTCATGATCTAGATAATAATATCTGCTTTTCTTCTTTTTCTTCCAGCCACTCATCATCAGAGAAGTCCGCCCACCTCAACCACCTGTACCACCCCCACTTCGTCTTCGTCAAGTAGCTCCACCTCTTCCTCCTCCACCACCACTCGTTCTCCGTGAACGACCACCACTACCACCACCAGTTATTGCATCACAAACTGTCATTCGTCGTTTGGCTGGTTTACCAGTTCCACCACGATCAGTCATCATCGAACGTCTCCCACCTCCTCCACCAAAACCACGTTAGTAGTTTCTTTTCTTTTTTGTACTGTATCTATTATATTAATCGCTTTTGTTAGGTGACATCATCATTGAACGTTGGATTCAATATGGACCTCAAGCAAAACGTCGTACCCTTCTTCAACGTGCTCCTGCTCCTCCACCATACCCAGCTCCTCGCAATGTTATTATTCAATATGAACCCGCTCAAGTTCGCATTGTTCGTCAATTCCAACGCCTCGGTGTTGTTGCCGCTAGCCCAGCTGCCTATGTTCAAACCTATGGTGCTCAACTTCTTGATGGTGCTTCACTTCTTGCACAGGCTCGTGCTGCTGGTGTTGTTGAAGATATCGTACGTTCATCATAGTATTCTTGTTTTTTATTCTTGAATAACCATCTTTTTCTACTTGTAGTCAGCACCTGGCTATGTTGGTTACAGTTCTGCTGCATATGGTCAAGAATCATTCGCTGCCTCAGCAGGTTTAGCTGGTGGTGCTGGTTTTATTGCTGGAGGTGCTGAAGCTGTTGATGCTGGTTTTGCTCTTGGTGGTGGACTCAGTTCATCATCATGGGAATCATCAGGTGGTGCTGGTGGTTGGGAAGGAGGCCTCATTGGTGGTGGTGGTTATGGTGCATCATACGGATCATCAAGCTATTCATCTGGTCTTGCTGGTGGAGCTGATGCTGCTTTCCTTAATGCTGATACCAATTTAAATGGCTCCCTTGATCAAGGAGAATTCCGTCAATTCCTTGGTAAATATTTGTTCGAATGAATATTATCATTTTATAGCATATCATTATTAAAATGTATTCATCTTTTTTTAGGTCAAAATCTTTAAGAACCTACTGATACATCGTCATACGAAACATACATTTCAACTGTTGCCTACTAAATACATCAACATGGCCAAGCAAAAAATCCAATATCTAAAAATTATAGTAGTTATAGCATGAAAGAAATATTATTGTATTTGTTTAAATCTGCTTTATTGTTTTCTCGCTTCATTTTTTCTGATTGCTTATTCTTGTTTCAATCGGCATAGGCTATTCCTTTTTTAATGTATTGTTTCGTTGTGATCATGTATTTTTTGGTTGTGATTTTACTCAATATAGTACACACGTTCAAGAACAAAAAAAAATTATGTTTATTAGCTCTGTTCAACACTTGATAAAGGGTTAAAAAACAAAAGTTTGTTAGTGCAGCACAATGAAGTTAAAATATAGAATTCATGCATTTCCTATAAACCGAAATATAATTTGGTATAAATTTTGTGATGAATTGGAGAAGTAGCACTATCGCCGTCATCGATAATCGTTTTTATTGAGCTGCTTCATCACTCGAGTCATATCTATATGAAAAAGAAACACATACTCGTATATGAGTCACACAAGACAAGAGAGAGAGCAACACATACCGTCAATGTCAATATGATAGAGTACAAGCCGTATGGAGAAAAGAGGAGAAGAGAAATTATGTGTAACTGTGAATAATGATTACAGATATCCTTTGAATATTATAAAACAGCATGTAAAATAATTATTTGAACACTCGGTGATAATATTTATCAAGAGTGAAGCTTCACAACGGAGAAGGAATATTTCCTTGACTTAGATTATGCCATTCGATAAACCGAGGTTTCTACATTAATCTGCAAGAGCAAAAGAATTTTTTTTAAGGCCTCCCACTCCAAAAACTATCTCGGGTCAGGTACATGCAAATTGACTGAAATTTTTAGGGTATGTTGGGACTGTAGTGGAGAGGCTATGGTAAAAATTTTAGCCCTGTATCATGATGTTGAAGGGAGATATTCACTAAACAAGGGTCAAAAATAGCTCATTTGGCATCCAAAAGTTCTCAATGGGTCTTCATTCTACAGACTTAATTTTTTTTTGTTTGAAAGAGCATGTCAAGATGCAGGGCATGTCGTTGTCCTTTTTTCTAAATTCTCAGTTTTTATCTGAAAAACAAAAGTGACAAGTTGAAGGCCTAATAAAACTCGTTAAAAGTGGTGATTTT
Organism: Rotaria sp. Silwood2; assembly: GCA_905329745.1. Lineage (NCBI taxonomy): Eukaryota > Metazoa > Rotifera > Eurotatoria > Philodinida > Philodinidae > Rotaria > Rotaria sp. Silwood2. Next base: position 13,045 of record CAJNSZ010002116.1, read on the forward strand.
TCTATATATGTGCCTGTATGTATAATAAAACCAAGTGTAATTAAAAAAAAGGACAACGACATTCCCTGCATCTTGACATGCTCTTTCAAACAAAAAAAAAATATTGATACATTGTATGAACCAGGAAGGAGAACTTTGGGATGCGTTTTTGAGAAAGTGGAAACTGAGAAAAAATGGAAAACATTTTTTGATTTTTCAAAAAACAGCTGGTTTTTCGAATAGGGGGTGACGAAAATCTTCGAAAATTTTGGACAAAAAGGAGGTATCGAGGAAAACTTTTTATCAGTTATGAAAGAGCAGATCACGAGCTATCTTCCCATGTATTTATCTCAAGTTTGAAAATTCCGACGAAAATTGACTTTTTTGAGTGGCGGGGGGGGGGGGAGGCCTTAAACATAAGGACGTTTTCAACAAAATACGTGATGTTCTATACAAAAACCATGATTTTTAGCACTAATACCTTTTGTTTTGAATCGCTTTTATTATGCATCACAATATTTCGATTTATTCTTCATTCGGTAAACAAAATATTTTTCTACATGATTGTATTCATCAGAAACAAAAGACATAAATAAAAATCCCACAAAATTTCGAAATACTCGAAGCCCTATATGTTTACAGAAAATCTTGATTTTTCAGTCGTGACAAAAAAAAACCTTGATTCAAAGTACATCCTTCAATATAAAAAAACAAACTGAATCGAATTATGTCCTTCATTTTCGAAAATAATTAAACATGAGAGATATTGTTTACTAATTACAATCATCTTCTATAGATCTTACATTAATATCAATTTTTCAATCAGAAAATTAGATGAAAAAATTTTTTTTTTAAATATACACTTGTACAAAATTTAATCCTCTACAAAATGATATTCATGTGAAAACGATTAGTAATTTCTTTGAAGACATTATAAGACTCTCTTTTCAAGTCCACGCTCCAATGTGAGAAGCAAGGGGAAAAAAATCAATAATTCGTCCTCGTTATAAAGGAGAACGCGAAAAGGATTTTTTCTTTTCTTCCTACACTGTAAAGTGTACTTGAAAAGATAGGCTTTTGACGTCTTCAAGGCAACTACTAATTGTGTACGCATGTACATAATTTCGTAAAGTACTTAATTCTCTACATGCCTGTAATTTTCAAAAATATTTGCAATCCAATTTTTCTCTTGAAAAATCAAGTCTAATGTAAGACTCGTAGAAGAATATGATTGTAGTTGGCAATGAATAACTCTTGTGGTTGATTATTTTCGAAAATGAAGAACATTATTTGATTTATTTTGTTTTCGTTTCGTCAAAACTGAGAAATAAAGGTTTTCTATAAACTTATAAGTCTTCAAGTATTGCGAGATTTACGAGATTCAATCTAAATTTTATCATTTATAACGAATACAATTGTGTAGAAAAATATTTTTTTCTATCAAATGAGATATAACTCGAAATATTTTTTATGCAGGATACACGCGATATAAACGAAGGAGTCTACGTATTCAAATTATTCTTTTTTCTAATAGGAAATCACATATTTTACCGAAAACCTCCCAAAATTTGTAAAAAAAAGTTTTAGTTTAATTTTGAATTGTTGTAGAAAGATAGATCTATGAAATGATATAATTGAAGTCAAGACAATATTCTTTATTCATTGCAAAATTTCTTTTGCAATAAATATATCACATGGTTTTCAAATAATTATTTTAAGTACATAATGTATATACGTACATCTAAATGATTTCATACTTGATTAAAACGAGTATCAAACTATTCATTAAGTGAATTATTAAAAATATATTTAGAAAGGTGATATTGAAAAATATAGTTGGGTTTCTATGAATTCATCACAAGAGAGTTGTGCGTAGATTGAAAGAACGTACCTACACAAGAAGTATCACATATAATTTTTTTCGCTTGAGTTCTTGATCGTATTAATATACGAACAATTACATGTCTGAGGAATAGAAGAATTTTTTATTTTTGACGCTCACAAATCGATGTGTCACATTTAATTTTTATGTCTAATATTTTTATTTTCTTCGATTGTTGATACTATTCTAGCAGCATAACTTATAGGAGATAGCGAAAGGTATGAGACCGTTGCTTATTACTAAATTTCGTCCAGACAGCACTCGTCTGCTTTTAAAAACTGTTCATGCAGTACTCTTTCCATCTTCAGTGCTGAGTTACGTCTCTATATATTTCTTTATATTCTCTAGAAAAAATTAAACAAATTCTATATTCATAACTCTGTTGGAAAGATTATTATACTGAGCATTGTTCGATTCAAACTATCCTCTTTGTACAATTCATCTAAAGTTTTAAACTTGAACAATTATAAATCCATTTTCATGAGTATCGATATTGAAAAAAAATTCTTATCTAACTCTGTGAAATATGATGCTATTTACATATGAATGATTGAAATATTTGCCAAGATCTTGTATACTATGTAACTAGAAAAACTCTAAGTAGATTGAATAGAATTTTGTGCAGCTGTATTAATTAATCAAAGTTCAACTTTATGAATCTCTTCTTATGATTAGACCATTCTAATCTTTGACGTCTTTTATAATATAATCAAACTCTATTTCTTATCTTAATCTTTGGAGTCTTGTATTTGGTAAATATTTAATTCAACAAATAAATACAATCAGAAAAATACTTCGTGCTATATTTACATGTTTGACTATTGGTATTCAATAACACAATAAACTACACTATAGAAATAATTGATTCATATGAAAATCATCTTATTGATGTTGCTGATTGTTTAACTAATGAACTACGTTTAAATATAACAACTTATGTCAAACTCTTAACCACAATGCGATGAAATATTAAAACAAAAAAAAAAAACAGATTTGTTTTGCTGTTGTTTTAGTTTTCATAAAATTAAAACAAAAATTTTTTTTTTTGAAATTGAAATAAAACGAAATGAAACTTTCGTATTCGTTTTTAAATTCATCTTCAAGAAAGCATATAAAAACATTAAATGATTCAATCCACAAATCATTCATCATTAATATCAAATTCATTAAAATTTTTTTTTTATTGAAGAATGAAAAACAATTTCTCTATTAATTATTTTCACATGCTATCAATTATTTTTAAACATCAATTATATTCATTTTCCATGTAAAAAATACCACAAAAAGTCGATTAAACTCATACAGATGTAATCAGTTAGTTTAAGTATTTTTGATTGAAAATGATTATATTACACAATATCAAATTGGTTTTAATCAGACATAATTAAAACCATCCAAGAAATTTCAATATCTGTGATTAGTTTTCCAGTATAATCAATTAAAAATGGTTTTTTTTATGATTTTTACATAATTTTTTATAATATGAGCTACATGAAATAGTTGTATATAATATATCAAATTATAATCAAGTACCTTTATTCCATTTTGGCTTTTAGCACTATGTTGATATTTACAAATGATGATCATTTATTAATTGAACGATAATTAAATGAGAATAATTTATCATCTTTATCAATAGAAAAAATTATTTAAAACAACGTTTTATTCAAGATTTATTGCCAAATAATATACGTTTATCAAGTGATAAACATACTTTAGAAAATGAATTTCAATAGAATACAGGCAATATTCATCTATTTATACAATTAGGTTTACTTTTACCAAAACAAATTGATCAATATTGGTGTTGAATACCAAATTTAACACACATTATTGATACACCTACAGGTTGTATTGTTAAAATTGGGCTAGAAAAAGTTTAGATAAAAAAATGATTATATCTCTATATAGATTTTTTTTGTTATGTGGTTTAAATTCGCATTTACTAAATGCTAAATAAAGTATAGTGTAAACATCTACGATGATTATTATGGTATTGTCTTCTGCGCTAAATGATTTTGCAAAGTGTTGTTTTCTTTTTCTTTAGCGTAAATGAAAATAACAATAACATTAGGTGATATGATGCTCCATAATACGTGCTGTTTACAATATATCTGGATTACTCTATTGTAGAACTTGAATATCAAATAGAAGAGTACAACGTTGATCCGATGCTAGCTGGCTCTCTTTTCCCTAGAAGACACTAACCAAGTTCAAACAATTTCTTTATTTCATTTAAATTTCGTCAATTAATTAGATATATATCATCACATTGAAAACGTATTTAGAACTAATTATTCTTCTGTTTATAACAAATACAGGAGTTCTATGTTGTAACCTGAAAGAATAGCAATGAATAGCTTTTTTCCTTCAATTTTTCTGCACAAATTGAATGGAGCAAGTAAGTACGACTTTGTTGTTCGTTATCTTTTAAACTGTATTAGGTAAACTCATAATGAACACTGCGTAATCATATCGAAACAATACAGAAAAAAGGAATAAACTACAGTGAATTAAATAAAAATAAGCACTCAGAAATAGTGAACTGAAATGAAAATGCACTACATTTAAGCAAATACAAAGATACTTCTTCCATGCTATAACTATTAGAGTCTTTGGCTCTTCCATATTTGATTGGCTATTTTGATGTTTTAATAGGGAATCAATGAAATGTATGTTTCGTATGATCATGCACCAATAAGTTCTTAAAGATTTTGAGCTAGAAATAGATTAATGCAATTTAATTATGATATACATAAAATGACAAGATTCATTCGAACAAATACTTACCAAGCAATTGATGAAATTCACCTCGATCAAGGGTGCCATTAAAATTGGTATCAGCATTAAGGAAGGCAGCATCAGTTCCACTAACACCACCACCAATGAGGCCGCCTTCCCAACCACTAAGACCACCTGATGAGTAGCCTGATGATTCCCATGATGATGAACCATAACCACCACCAAGACCATAACCACCACCAAGACCATAACCATAACCACCAC
>CAJNSZ010002117.1:0-17906 GCA_905329745.1 Rotaria sp. Silwood2
GAAAATGGATTTACACCTATTAAGCTCGTATTTTTAGAATAAAAGTGGGCATTCTGCAAAACTTATTGCCAATTATGTCAGCCCACAACAAAAGACTAAAATTCAGATTGAAATCGATTGTTTTGCATTAAAAATAGATACAAATGATATGTGTCGAAGTTAACTTAGTTTTACACGGACCATTTTTAGTAGTCAAGAGTAAGAAAAAATCGAAAGTCTCAACTTTCACTTTCAGAAAAAAACTTCATCCATACTGTCATTAAGAACGCTTTAAAAAATCCGATAGTCTGATTAAAATAGTAACATTTTAATCATTTTCTAAACAGAGCAAATCTGATAAAATTATATGTTTTTAGAGTTTGTACAAGGGTACTGCTTTTTTTTATCCGTGATGCATTTTAATGACATACCACGTTTGATTGCGGCATACTTTCGAAATGACACTAAAAAATTATGGATACTAAATTCGAAAGCAGTCACATAATTTTTATGAAGTTTTAGATCTTGCTACAAGCATACTCAATTTAGCAGCCCTGCCATGCCCTGCCCTCAGGGCAGGGCACGGCAGGACTACAAATTATGAGTCAGGGCGTAGGGCAGGGCATGGCATAGCAGGATAGATCAGGGTACAGGGCAGGGCATAAAAAAGTGCCCTGTGACGGTCTCTGCTGCTTATATAATCTCAAACAACACCGGCGTATATAAATTTTAATAAAGTGGCTTCTAAAGTGATATCCTCTTGTATTATTAGAATTGAGTGTAATGATTTAGTAGAATCCAATATCATATAAACTCATTTACTAAGTTTGATCTCTTTCTATTTCAAATTGTATTGTACCTGAATCATAACTTCTTTCATTAGTTTATAGACGCATTATTACACTTTCTTATAGCTGTGTTTCATGTGTACTATGCTTTAATAAACTGCTTTAAACAGACATAAACTCATCGTAAGGTTTACAAAAAAAAATTGTACCTATTATATTTAATATTTACTGTTCTCTCTCGTTCAAAGCAGTGGAATAAAGTGCCGAAAATTCAAAATTTTAGCAAATTTTTGTTTTCATTTTTTTAGGGTCATTGGATAGAATGCATTGAGTTACTTATGCATAACTACTTTAGCCATTTTTGGAAATAAGTTTTTCCTGAAAATAAAAAAAACCTTATGTACATACGAGTTTTTTGGTCAATTTTATTTGCAGAATCAAGACTTATAATGTTCTAAGAAAGTGAAAATTACATAAATATGATAATGGATGAATCTAATTAATCGTATTCCAAGAAAAACTTGTTTTCAATAATGGGAAAAGTAGTTTTTGATAGATAACTTCATGTGTTCTATCCAATGACACTAAATAAATGGAAAACAAAAATTTACTATAATTTTGGATTTCCGGCGCCTTAGCTGGAAGAGGAGATATATTACTGTTTCTCTCAAAATAAGGAAGTTCTTCATCCATTCAACGTTCGATTAATCTTTCTTTATGTCCTCGTACAACAGGTATAGCATTAAATCGAGCTACAGCAAACTTATCGTCATAATTAAATGTGTTACGCCATTTTTCTTAATTCTGAATCTGACGTGTCCAATTGTTTTTTACACCAGATATTGTGAGACCCTTGGTAAGCTTGTCTCGTCATCTTAATTTGACAGCATATGAAGATCTCTTAACATCTACAAATGAGGAGAAGAGTACCTTTTTTTGGCAACATCGGACGGTCTTGTTCGTTATTCACTCGATTGGCATGACCAATGAAAGATAAGACAGAATACAAGATCTCGTATCTTCTCACGTGTCGAAGGCTTTATTTATTTGACTTGGAACAATGTTTCGTGATAAAAGTCAGTCAATTCTTTCGTTTCTTGTTTACTCGTTCTCGTAGAGTAGGTGCAACCAAAATGTAGAAATTCTGTGTCATTAATGACGTGCAACATAAATAGAAAGAAAGCAACTAATTAGCAATGCATGAACAACTCTTATTTTTCTCTATACTGATCATAATCAATGAAAGATCTTATTACAATTTGTATAATTTAGCTATATTACATCTCGTCTTCTTTCTTAGCTTTCACTTTCTCATATTGTGATATACTTATAAATATCTAATAAATTCATGCAAATGGTAATGATGAGCAAGAGTAATAAAAAAAAATGAAAAATGTGAGCATTTTTAATTCGTCAACGAAAGTAATTTTTATTTTTCTCGATATATTTGTTCAAATTATTTAAAATGATTAATAGTTGATAATTTTCATCAATGTAGCCAAATAAACAAAACATTATCGTTTCATTTCTGATCACTGAGACAGCCATTGATTTGTTCTTTTATCTTAAACTTAAAAAAAAAACCAATAGTTTCTTTTTTATATTATTTTTTCTGATACGTTTTTTTTGCCTTACATATTTATTTCTTTACCATTTTTATACTTCTACGCACAAGAGAAAAAAGTTTCCTGTATGTTGAGAAGATTGCATGCAATTTACTTGTACTATTAGTTTAAGCTGATGAAAGTATATTATAGAATGTATGCCTTTATTTTTGATTAAAGCAAATTTTTAGGTAAAGAGTAAAAATTTATAAATAAAAATAAATGATTGATCGAGTCTTGTATACAAAGTCGAGATTATGAAAATATGAAAAATACAGATCTTGAATCCATTTGTGAGTGAATACGAACAACATAATGCATCTTCTCTAGTTTTCTTTGTTTTAGTAATTAATTGCATAGTAAATGTAGTACATATCTCAGTATTTGATTTTAATTACACATACATGACTCTTCATCGAAATGTACTTAGATTCCTGATCATTTCTCAGGTTCAAACTAAAACTACAAGCAAATGCTAATATGTCGGATTGTGTATAGATGTGTGTAATCAGTCGCCTAATTTACTTATGTTTATTTTCTATAAAATATTATTCAACTATGCGAAAAGAAAAATTTGTTCTTGTTGTAGAGCATATATATAAATATTATAATTCAATATTATTTGTTTCTGTCAATAGTACTATTATGACAAGCATGTGGTCGATGAATTTCTTTTTTCGAAAGTATAATCCTATTCTTTATATTATTATATCAGTATGCATTTTATATATTCTCGTTCGTTTCTCCACAATCTTACCTACATTTCAATATACTGCATTATTACATAGTAGTATTTCAACAGCTAAACCGAAATCTTATCATTTCTTATCTACGAAGAAACTTAACAGCACTGAGAACGCCATCTATTATCGTCATGCAACTTCAAATCGAAATTCTTCATATCCATATATCAGTGGTGATACATTTCGAGCATTTTCTGATTATGTTTATGATGAAACAAAGCGGGATACATTAAATTCAGTTAAATATGGAGAGATTATTTTTGTAAAAGCTGATATGATTGCACCATTTTTTGGTCCACCATTTAATTCTATAGAAAAACCATTTGTACTTGTTACACATAATAGTGATGCATTTGCACCAAATAACTATCAAACATATTTATCAAATCCGAAAATACTTATTTGGTATGCATCTAATCCTAGTGTACAAAATCATACAAAATTATCTCCTATTCCTATTGGAATAGCCAATATGCGTTGGCCACACGGAAACTTAGATAAATTAACATCTGCCATGAAAAATGATCGTAAACCTTGGTCTCAACGAACAATTTTACTTTATGTTAACTTTGATGTCGGAACAAACGGCGCTGAACGAAAAAAAGCATTATCACAAGCATCAACAATACAAAATACACAAATAATGAAAAATCGGATTCCATTCGAAACTTACTTACAACACGCAGGAAATGCAAAATTTATTCTATCACCACGTGGTAATGGACTTGATTGTCATCGAACATGGGAAGCTTTTCTAATGGGTGCTGTACCTATAGTTCGTAAATCGGAACTAGACCCTTTGTTTGTAAAAACAAGATCAGTTATTATTGATGATTGGTCAGAATTGACAGAAAAGTTTTTATTATCATTGAATTTCTCGAAAAATGATGATATTGTACCTGATGTTTCATATGCTCAATATTGGTATGAAAAGCTTTTCCAACATCGACATAATTAGTGAAAAACCTCGGCATGGGCTGTTTTTTTTTATTTAAAGAAAAAGATAATTATTCTCTATAACAACAAGTGTTTTAGCAAGTTCTTTCATTATTGATTAATAAATTAAGAAAAAGAAAGAGACAAAAACCTTCCTGATCAGTTTATTGAGCTTGTATGTAAATAGGTACGTGTATGAAAAACAAGTAAATGAGTTGGCAGATCTCAACGCTATCGATTTTACGCTATGAAAAATATATCAAAATATAATTGCCTATTGACCATGATTTTTTTTTCATTTTCCCACAATTTAATCATTATGATTTTTGTATTATTTTCAAAGAAAAATGCATTTATAAAAAGTTATCAAAGTGAAGTAGACTATAAGTTGAGAGCTCTTTACAGTAAATATATTGAAAGTAACTTCAACGTTTACTTTTGATTTTTATGTAAATGACTATTGGTCTTAATTGAATTCTTTCGAAATACTTTTGTTTGCATAGGTTTCTATGAGACCAGTGGTATGGATAATTTGAAACATCAGTCAAACAACGAATATTACTTGTATAAGAGAGAAAGATTGAAATCTTTGACGAAGAAGAAGAATTTTCTTTTAATGCACTATCAACTAATGAAATTTGCAAATTTTCTTTGTGTTCTTATTTATGGTGCAACTTCTCTAACGAGAGAATCATTCTCGTTGACAGCTGTTGTTTAAGCTCATATTAGGTTAACAAAGAGGTCTTAGTAAGGTTGTACAAATTATAAAACAGTTCGTGCACATGATCCTTTAAGCTGAGTTATAAGTTTTACTGAGCTTTTCATTCAACCATAGTTGCGTTCTGAAAAATCAAACAATCGAATTTCCACCTCAAATTTTGCTTGCAGATAGGCCTAATAATTCTGGAAATATCTTGAAAGTTTCAGCCTAAGAAGAATTCATCGAGTTTGCTTAAGAATTCAATATCGTGACAAAAAAACATTCTTTTCGATTGAAACATTCAGGATATTATCAGAGTCATCAGACCAATCTGTGGTCAAAATTTTAGATCAAAAATGTCGTAAAACGGTCATAAATTGACACTGGAGGTTCATGGATACAAACTCCTTTAGAAGTTTTCTAGTCTTACCGAGGATTCTTTATGAGCTCAAACAGCAGGTATCAATTCACGTATTTTTTTTTCGTCAGAATGACACAATCAGTGATTTGATCACTGCAACATTTAAAAAAAATAAAGGTAATCATTTAACAAGTGATGATGTGTGTCAAAATATACAGTAGCGAATAAAAGTTTACTTTTCATATGATCGTAGCTAATAAAAGTGGTAGAGGTCTAGAAAGTTGCATGCAATATTTTTCTAAGTGCATAAGTCAAAGATAGTCCCTCACCGTGGTTGCTACAATACAAAGAGAGTTGTAATGAATATGATCTGGCTTTTCTTTAACATGTTTAATTTAGAAAGATTGCTTCATACATATCACGTTGATTAAAATAAAATACATAAATAATTCTTGATATGCTTATATGAAAATGGAATCTAGTGTACATAGGCGGCGGAACGTATAGGCTAGGGAAGGCGGGAGTCTCCAACATAATTGACTCTAATAGGCTTAGGTTCATCAAAATTCGCACTACTAGACTTAGCATAAGAGAGGTGCACCGCTCGTGCAGCCAGTTTGTACCTTAATGGGAAATGTGAATCATGCTTTGGTGGTCACTCCCGCTGAGAAATCTCGTGAGCGACTGCGCTAGCGCGTTTTAGCCATGTTAGAAGTTAATTTGTTTTGAAGCTCAAACTCAAATTGTAATATCGTGCGGCGACATTTGCGTCTTGTTTGTGTCAAAGCAAAAGTGATAAACAGTACTATTGACTCCGTATTCATTTTTACGAAAAACTAAATTGTAATTTTAAAATTATATTACAAATTGTTTTTCATTTTTCGGGAAATCTTAGTTTTATAAAGTATGTTTTAGAGCACGCCTTTATATACATATTTTCTTCTCATTCTCTTTTTGTTACACATACTATAGTCCAATCAATCAAAAGTCTGAGTGACGGGTAACAGATTTCTGCTGATTTTCAGGTTTTTAACTATCAAATATTGGACAGCTAGATATTGTGTATTATTGAAGGATGGCCACCCACCATTCTAATCTATGTATAAGAAGGAAGAAATAATTCTATAGATTATAAGTTCAAGCTATTTATTCCAAAGATTAGGATTTTTGTAACATTCATCAGCTACTGAATCTCATTGTATCACATATAGACTAGTGTTCCACATTGTGCTCTTTCTATGCTGAAAACGGCAAATCGCTAAGACATACCGTTGTTCAGTTATTCAATTTTTAACCGAGTATCTTTAAATCCCGAATAGACATTAGTAGTAGGGTACTTTTTCGGGTACACTTGACTCAGTACATTCTCTAGAGAATGGCATCAATAATTCTCTCCTCTTTTCGAAGCGATGATAATGGTATGCTTAATGAGCTAAAGATCCGTATTTAAAATAACGTTGAAATAATGATACTTGATGTTGTTGAAAATTATTTTTTCGATTATTATTATAATAAAGTATTGGTTGCTAAAAATTTTGTTATGATTGAGAGTTAGTTCTTTGATAAGGCAAATGAGAAGAGTCAGTACGTTTATATGAATTATAAGATATTTTACTATAGATTGTATTAATACAACGCAGTTGATTAGTTTTATTAGATATATTAATATTGGTATAATGATAGTTTTCACTATTTAAATTTCGAGTATTATTGTGGAAACTATGTGTTAATGCTAAATTAGATGAGTTTGAATGTAGAAGAGAAACAGGTAGTGTTAAATCAACGTTGATTATTGAATCGAATATAGTGGTGATATTTAATGCTGTAAGCTCTGTAGCGATTTTCTCTTTTCCCGAAAATCTTGTGTAGTTTTTGAATAACTTCTTCTTGTTTCAGTTGATAAAAATGGTCGAAGTTCATTCATAAGGTATTGTACTTTGATGGACTAATTCATTTGAGGATCAGTTGGTTTCATTAACCTGATCATTTCAGTGTAATACTGTGTGACAGATTGATGTCAGGTTTGATGATATTGTTATAATTTTTTAAATGCCAAGTCATATTGTAAATGCGATGAGAATAATTTTGTTATTTCTGTAACAAATATAGACGAATAAATAAATTGATCGTTATATTGTTTATATGATTGGTGTGCTTCTCCTTTAAAATATGTATGAATTAAATTAAATTTATCTTATTCACTTAAATTCTTGATTTTAAATTGTTGCTTAATTTCATGAAGCCAAGTAATTACATTAGCATTATCTGTTCCTCAATAGAATTTAATTGGATCTTTGACGCACCGATCAATTAATGCTTTATATATAGTTGGAGATAAGATAGATGTAGATACAAGAACATTTTTAGAATCAGATGATGTTATATTATGACAATCAATTTATGTTATTTTAACTTTTGAATCACCGGTAGAATGATTAATTAAATGTTCATTAATCAGAACAAGTGATTGTAATGATAATGAATTATTTTTTTGTTCGGCTGAAAATTATAACAATCAATGTAATTGACGAAAATCAGTATAATATCGAATTTTATTTTTATTTAAACTGTACCAAATAATTGTTTCACTAATAAAAAAAAAATATGGCGAAATTCTAATTCGATCTTGAAATGATAATTTTAATTCAGAAAATTTTGCCTCAATTTGTAAAAAATACCGACGAGCATTTCCATCACCAGAAAGGAACGGTATATCTTGACGAAGTAAATCCAGCAGTAATGGTATTTCTTCAAAGTTATTTTGATGATGTGCTTCAATTTCGTATCATTTCTTATCAATTAGTGTGTCTGATGTTAATGATGATGTTGGTTGTAAGCAATTTGGTAATTCACTTTTGAAATTATTCCATGTAAAACTACCGCGTTTTGTAAAAGTTGTAATCCGTGGCTGTAATGAATCATTTAATTTTTTTCTCCATTTTTAATAAGTCGACTACCATCAGATTATTTTAATTTGTTGAATATGTCATCAGCTTGAGTAAGAAACTCGATAATATTAGATTCCTGTCCTGATTTCAATATAGGATTTTTGGATAAAAATTTATTTTCCAGTTGCAACTGTTCAAGTTGGATTTGTCTTAATTTCAAAATACCTTCAATTTCAGACATTATCGAAAATCATTTTGAAACTTGATGACAATTATTGTGAGAATATAAAGGATATGATTTTGGTGATGAAAATGATTCTTGTTTTAGTTTTATTGGTTTTCTGTGGCAAGATTAAAATTGACGAGCAGTTATTGATGTATCAGTTAAATTAATTTTAGTAAATGTTTTCATCAAATTTCAATGATCGGCCTGCTGTTCAAAAGCGCTTCAGTATAATGCTGTTACTAATTATGGTTTCAGTCGTTGTCCTCTTAGCGAGCATTGCTAGTCGGATGAGAATGGGTGCTGGGTAAGTATTTGAACGGGATGTGGAACTGTGATCAAAGTTGCTGTCCCAACTCACTTTTAAAGGTAATATCTTGTATGTGCTTGTGGCTGGATTATGGTATCAAGTAGTAAACAATTGCTAGTGCACAAGCAATATTTTGTCCTTGTTGCTCGATTATTATGAATAACAAAAGTAGGTTTTTTGTACAGATTGTGATGCACATTTGTTTGCTTGTGTATGGCCATGATTTAGCTGTACAAACCATGAATGAGAGAACAAGCAAAACGATGATAATATTTCCAACCAAAAAAATAAAGATATGTTTTGATAATATCCTCATCGTTATTTCGCGCACATTGTGATGCATATTCGTTTGTATGCGTATGTGTATGGTTTAGTTATACAAACAGCGAATGCGAGAACAAGCAAAACGATGATAAAATTTCTAACCAAGAAAAAGCAATATATGTATGTTTTGAAGTTTTCTCATTGTCATTTCGCGACACGGTTGGATGCACGAAGGCAAAAATTTATTTTGAAAGTAGATATAAGCACCATGACGATTTAGTTTCAAGCATATAACAACATCATCGATACATTACACTGGTATTCTTATCGTTGGTACACAAGATTTTGTAGGAATACAACAAGCAAATGTACGTGTTTTTGCAACTGTATTTTATTTATATTTAGAACATCTTTGTTAGCGATCAATATAGAGAAGATTTTTTTGTATTTTCTCAAGTAGTGTCACTGACCATGTATAGCGTGTTTTTATCTCATGTTACTTCTTTTCCTGATGGTGACAACTTTTCGAAATTTTTTACGAAATGAATATCTGAGATTAGCTACTACGAAGCTACACAGCTCACAAAGTGTTTGTTGTTTGTATTATCAAACTAATCTGTGAGTTCCACCGTAGAAATAAAGCCGTTCTCGGGGAAAACGAAATAAAATCTTGTATGGAAAAGGTTTTCATTAAATTAGTATTTAGCCAAGAATTTACTTGTGATAATGTCGTTAGTGCGAATATTTTTGAAAGAGTAATTTATAATTTACATAGTATTTGTTTATGCTACGATTTCACTTGAAAATTATTTGAGAACATGGATACGAAAAGTTCATATGACAGAGTTCCAGAAGTGCAAATACTCCATAAAATGAGCTATTTTACTTCAATCTGAATTTAAAGGAAAACAACACTTGATTTCAAAATAGGAATGTGGAGCTAAGAAGACCTTTAGAATTATTCACTTATTTATAAATGAATGAAAATCTTTTTCTTCAAATGGTGACGGGGGAATGGAGGACTACAGTTCAATCAATTAAAATTCCGAATTAAAATTTGACTTTTTTATTTATTCATTTTTATTTCTTGACGATGTTTTTTCTTGCTTTTTATATACTATAGACTGATAGGGATTGATCATATATCTACTATTATAATCTTCTAGTGATCATCTGTCTACACTGTATGTCACACATTTGTATCTCTTTGTCTGTGTGCATCATCGCTGTATAATTTCAAGTGTAGTAATTTTCATACACTATTACAAACTTGATTTTCATTTTTGTATCAAACCTTGTTTAACAACAAATTTCTTAAATGGTTCATATACATGATACTATGTACTAACATATTCCGGGATAAATTTTTATATTATGCTTTCGTTTTTGTATCATAACATAGAGAGTTTACCTGTTGGTAGTGGTCATGATGAAAGTTCATATTCATTCATCATTTCACCCATACAAGCATAGGATTCGTTCATCTGATCACTGATAATATTAAAAGTAGTTATTATTAAAATAGAAAGCTTAAGTATGAATTTATTTATGGTATCATGGAGCTGAATGTCTTCTTTAATATATTTAATAACAATCCCATATACATATGCCATAACGTTAAGGTCTATCGGCATCTGGTTCTTTCCATCACGACCATTACCAACAGGTAAATTCTCTGTGTTATAATAAAACAAAGAAATCATAATATGAAAAGTTATCCCGGAATATATTAGTACATAGTATCATGTATATGCACCATTTTAAGAAATATGTTGTTAAACAAGCTTTAATACATAAATGAAAATCAAGTTTGCCATTGTGTATGAAAATCACTACGCTTGAAATTATATAGCGATTAAAAACACATACAAACAGATAAAAATGTATGATATACAGTATAGATGGAGGATCAATAGAGGATTATAATGATAGATATATGACCAATCTATATCAGTCTATAGTATATAAAAAGCAAGAGAAAACATCGTCATGAAATAAAAATAAAAAATAAATAAAAAAGCTCAAATTTTAATTCGAAATTTTAATTGATCGAACGAAAGATAAATGCTTGTATTTTATTTCTGAATATTTTATATCAAATTCTCACCATCTTGTTTATTACACACAGTATTTTTCGCTCGGTAAAAAAAATTAGTTTTAGTATAGTTAATAATTGGAAAAGTTCAGTAATTAATTTTAAATGGTTCAGCATTTTATTTATTTTTGTACAGCAATTAATTTATTATTGCTTGGTTTTTTATTTATTTATATCATTAAACATTGTATAACTGCGTGTGATTCAAACTGAACAAAAACCGCCGGTGTTTTTGAAAATATTGTGTCCTAGTGCGTCATATTCAAATGTCAGAATAATCTTTGAAGCACTAAAGCTAACAGAATAAAATCGATCTCGTCGCATCATGATAATGTTGATGTGTTTGAGACATCTATACCAGCCACAGAGCCCAAAATATGGTCCAAATTTTAACATAGATATATTTTATATTACGGGCGAGGGCTGCAAAAATTGTTATAAGGAAAATATGTTATAAGACTTTCTTTCTCACTAAATTTGATTTTTTCCTATTAATAAATCGGAATTCAGACAGAAAACGCTCTCGGCAGTCGTTTATAGTTGAAGCCCGAAGGTGTCAGAGTTCCTGTCGATAAATTATAACTATACCGTTGGTTATTTCGAGCTCTGCAGTATTCGCGTGGTATTACTGTGAAACAATGCACGACATGCAAATCGTCACATTCTGATGATCTTGTGAAGCTTTTTTCGACTCAAAATTATGCTTGGACGCTGAGAACGAGTGACTGATTCGAATCTTGACTCATTTGTTGAGAAGAAGAAGAATAATTTGTCATGGCAACTAAGCGAGTGGCAAACCGTAAGTCGGCTCTGCCAGCACTTCGTGCAGTCAGCCGACCTAATTATAATTAACAGAATTTTATTGGATCAACAATACTTTTATAGATATAGGTGACATGCTACGACGTCTTTTTTTCACCAACTTTAATATTCTTACCAACAGGTGGTGGTTAGCTGCAATTTAATGTAATTGTCAGGCCGATGACATGCTTATACCGGGTGTCTCAGAAATAACACCCTGATAAGAAATTTAAATATCCCCACCAGATGTCGACCAAACGATCTGAAATTTTTACCAGTGATAGAGGTATATTCAAAGTTTATATCTATAAAGACATGCCTAGAGAAACCATTTGTTAAGTATCACTATTAACCACAACACAAAAATTTCACTTGTTCACAGATAGAAAAAGAAATATGCAAAGTGTCACAAAAGTCACTTTGCCGAAAAAAAAATTGAGTATCTACATTACGGCTGGAGCAAACCAGCTGATTTTTTATCAATGATAGAGACATGTTCAAGCTTTATAATCATAAAGACTTGCCTAGAAAAAGCCTTTGCTAAGTGTATTGTTTTTTGTCCTATCTGTCAAAAAGTAAATTTTTTGTGTTGTGGCCAATATGGATACTTAACAAATGGTTTCTCTAGGCATGTCTTTATAGATATAAATTTTGAATATGCCTCTATCACTGGCAAAAATTTCAGATCGTTTGGTCGACATCTGGTGGAGATATTTAAATTTCTTATCGAAGTGTCATCTATGGGACACCCTGTATATATATCTTTTGAAAAATGCTGGATGATTGCGCATAAAATGTCGCCATTTTAATTTATTTGTCGGTGATGCAACATACCACACATTGAATTTTTCTATATTGGTCAAAAGTATACTATTTATTTTCTTTTGTAACTGTCTCTTCAACCTCTTCAGCATTACTAAACACCATTCTAGTTAGCCTATGTTGTCGTCTCTTGTGCACTCTTTTCTTGTTTTTATTATTAGCAGTTTCGTTAGTATTTATCTCTTTATCAGAAACATCAATTGGTACGTTAATGATTTGTATCATCGTTGCCATTGCCAAACCAAATTAGGGATAATATTGTTCACGGGTGATTGATCTAACCCATCAACAGTAAAGGACGTTTTTTTATTTTTCAAACGACAACTATATACATTCTAAACGAACTAGGAAAAAAAATATGTCTCTTGGAGGAAAGCTTAAGAATAAAGAAAAATATTTAAACCGTATCAAGAGAAGAGAGCGTTTGGAAAATACCTCAGAGCGAAGGAAAGGTTATAAAAGAAGAAAAGATATAGTATAAGCAAGTTTCATTTTATGTAATACGTTGAACCGATGAAATCAGTATCAGTCGAGGTGGAGAAGCACTCATTTGTTGACACTAGAGGTTGCATGTTAGCATTAGTATTAATAAATGTCAATGCTAAGTCTAATGCACCACCCCTAGTTGACACTTTATTGTTTTCATCAAAAAAAGTTAACAGACTACTGACCAAAGATTTACTTATTTAACGAGTAAATAAATTATTAAAATGAACAAACTGAATTACTAATAGTCACTGATACTCAAGTTTTCATGTACAGCGAATTATTAATTTAGTGAGCAAAATATTATTTGACTAAGCAAGTATAATAGTTACCGAATACTAAATTTTATTCTGATCGTTTGATTTATTTACTAATAATTTGTATATAATAGTGAGCAACGTCTACTGAGTGTTTACAAAAGAAATACGGAGCATTTAATTTGTTCCGCTTGATAACTTGCTTCCTTCGACGTTTAGCTTCTCTGGTATAGTTATCTCCTTCTTTGGTCTCTACTTATTATGCGAATGCACTGGTCGATAAATTATATCATTAAAAATTTGCTCTCGTAATAATTCACTCATTCATTCATTGTTACTTTCATTTAAAATGTGCTTCACATGTTCTGTGTCTACCAATAAACTTCCCTCGAATAGTTAGCCAATACTGACTTTTAGCACTATCGTAATTTTATGCGAGAAGAAAAGCAAAATTCATCCTATATAAGTTATGGCTGCTTGTGTTTCAGTAGGTCATTCAAACCGTTTGTCAAGTAGATTAAAATATAGGCCATCAATAACTGAAAAAAGGAGAGATTTAAAATATTGGATATCATCTATTTATTGAGGCTATATCGTCCAGCAAGGACGGAAACTGATATAATTTATGAGCTTGTGACGGTTAATTTTTGGTAGCATGTCTACTATCATTTTTTCAAATTAAGAAACTCCAAGCTGAATTTGTGATACGTTATGTAACTTTTAATTCCTTAAGAAATGGTAAAAGAATATTTGAAAAAAAGTTTCTCTTTGACCTGGAAAGTGACTAGCATTGTCTTTAATCTAGTGAATACCCTTGAGGAAAATCAACCAGAGTATTTTGATGATATTCATGAAAGAAAATTTTCATTTTGCAGAAATCAGAACTTCATCCTAGAAAGAATAACATGAAAAGCTTCCTCGAAAAGAAAATTTTTGTAAAATCGAACAGTGACTATGTCGAATGATACAGCTTGACATCCTGATCACAGACATATGAATAAATTTCATTACTAGTCTAATCTAGTCATCTATATAGGGTGTTGAGAAAGTAACTCAACAAAGAAAAACTTAAATATCCTCACCGTGCTTCAACGAAATGAGCTGATTCTTTTTCTGAGAGTAGAGGACAGTTCGAAGCTTTCATTCATAAATGGATGGTCTATTTATTCACATAGAATGAGCAAACTTTTGTTCAGTATATCATTAAATATCTCGCAAACATTTTTTATTCTTAGGTACAGATTGAAAATTGTAGGATATTATTTTATTTATCTGTCAAACAGTATAGCTGATGTATAATGCAACAATACTAATATGAAACAAATTGTTCTTCGTTGCCCAAGGAGTCACGAAAAGGTTACACAACAGAGCGACATGCTTTGCGACACATTTCTTCTATCACTTGTTCAGACTTCTTCAATTCCTTCTTTAAGTTTCATAATTGTAGCAGGTAGTTTTTTGAAATACGATGTCTTTTAAATATCCCCAAAGAAAGAAATCACATGATGTTAAATCTTATGAACGCACCAGCCAGTCGAATGGATCACATCTGCCAATTCAGCGATTGGAAAACTTCTCATCAGGTCACTCTTAAACAGTAACAGCATAATGAGGTCCCGCCCTGTCGTGTTGAAAGTAAAAATTTTTGAATTTCAGCGAAGATCATGCGTACTCGACCAGCATTTCTTTGTACAATGAACCAATAACAGTATCATTAAAATAGTATGGACCAACAAGTTCATTGGAAGTAAATTCGCACCACACTGTGATCCCTTGTTGTGTGTTTGGTATTTCAAATTTAAAATGTGAATTTTCTCTGGTCCAGTACGTGCAATTGTGTCGATTAACTGTTGCATCCATACTGAATTTGGCCTCGTCACTCCAGAATATAGGATCAATTAAGTCGGGATTATTGTCGAATTTTTCGAGCCATATTTTTCAGAATTCGCCACGGCGATCGAAATCGTCTTCGTTAAGGTCTACTATTAAAGTCGGATGATAAGGCTTAAAGTAAAGTTGCTTCATACCTACTTGATAAGTACTTTTGCTTATACCAGCTTGAGCAGCGCTTTGTCAAATCGACAATCATGGACTGTTAGTGACTATTTCTTCAATCTGTTTCAACTTTTCTTCTGAAAGTATGGTTTATAGTCGGCCACTGCGTGGTAAATCTTCGATTGTTCTAGTTTCGTCAAATTTCCGATATACTACCAAAATTGTGACTATATCCAGTGTAGTTGTATCAAAATAATAGTTTCACTGTCCGTAAACTTCGTGTGCAACCTCAAAGAATGGGGGACGTTTTACGCTGTTATCGGCCCCCATAGAAAACATGATCAGATTTTCATGAAACTTTCAGCAATTGTAGGACTCATAATCAATAGTCACTCCTATAAATTTCAGATTGATCGGCCAAGCTTTTGCCTTACTTTGGTGGTACGCGAAATAAGCCCCTTAGTGACCTATATTAGTGATCTTGTGTACCTTCGTTTTCCACAATATGATTCAGAACCGGAGCCATTTTTTCAGCATCAATAGTAATTATTAAGAGCTTCACAAGTACCCGAACAACTGCCTGCAAAAATCTGTCTTCGATATTTTATGAAGTACATACTATCCTCAATATAGGTTAACATACGATATAGTGAACCTTGAGTACCTTCGATCTTTACCATATGATTGAGAACCGGAACCATTTTTTCAGCATGAATAGTAATTATTAAGAGCTACAATAGTGCCCAAACAAATGCCTGCAGAAAACCTGTCTTCTATCTTTTATGTGGTGCATACCATCCCTAGTATAGATTAATGTGCTATACCGAGAACTTTGTGTAGCTTGGATCTCCACTGTATGATTCAGAACCGGAGCCAGTTTTTCAACATCAATACTAATCATTAAGAGCTAGAAATGTACCCGAATAAGTGGGTGCAAAAAAACTGTATTGTATGTATGGTATGAGAAATATTGTTTCATATAGACTTTGAGTTCAGAAAGGGCACATATACTGATGACGTATCTTCGAAATCTACTTATGAATTAAATTGATGATCGGACACGAAATATTTCAAAGTTCTGTTTTCAATGACTGATAATAAAAGGGGGGAATATAGTGTAAGTGTAAGAAATTGTTTGCGTAATATCTATGAATAAACAAACAACATGCATGCATATTGCCGTTCTATACAGAGAATGAGAAAAAATAAATGTGAAAACCTCGGATTTAAATCCGAGTGTTATTTGTACTTCAAAAAATAAACAATTATTGACGACAGATTGGTTTTGATCAAACTGTCTAAACAGATCATCCTGGAGAGTAGTGAGGAATAGGGATCGACCGGCTCACGTTGACAAACTTCATTCAAATGAAGTAGAGAACTATTCGAACAACTCTTTTAAACGAGCTGAGCTTTTTCAAACATTTATTTTCAAATCAACTTAACTTAAAGTTATACTAGATGTTATTATATGGATGGATCCATGGGTTCTCAAGTCTACTATATAGGAATACCCATAAGATAGTCCTTAAGGACCTGCTGGTGCTCTTATATAATAGAACTTGAGGAACTATTGGTACCCCCATATTAAAGGGTCTGTGGACCTATGAGTATCTAATAGAATAGGTCTTGAGGACCTGCGAGTCTCCGATAGCACACTAAAGGAGTCATAGATATCCAGCCTGATATGACCCTAACCAATCCTGAAGATGGTATGTATAGCTTTTCTTGATGATCAACTCATAGAGCCGAACTATTTGAAAAGGTTAAGTTCGTTGAAAAAAACTGTTCAAATAGTTCAGGCTGTGGTAGTGAACGTTTTGAATAGTTCATCGGTTCTGAACTAGAGCTCAACTTGTCTAGACAGGTGAGTCATCACAGCATGTATAGACATCAAAATAACCCAGCAAGTCCCTCCTATTAAAAATTGATTTCTACTGGTTGCTGCTCAATCAATAGAATTTTGGGGCAAATATGGCTCAGATTCGAACTCTTCACCTTGAATTACCCTAAGAAAGTCGTTTTTCCTAAAACTTGATTTCTATTAGTTACTGCTCAACCAATAGGATTTCAAGGCAAATGGAGCTCAGATTCGAGTTCTCGGCCCCAGAAAACTTCGAAGTATCATCTCTATGATTGGAAGATGGAGCTTTAATTTTCGATTAATTAGAACACACACAAAAACAGAACCAATTTTCGTTGAAGTGTCTTTATAATACGTGACTTAGCCTTCTTGTTTCCTAATGTTTTATATACCATCTTATAGCTCGTGAAATTCTCTATCGAATGGTATATAATAGCGTGGGGTTTTATTTGATTATGAAAGGAAAAGCTCTTGTACGAAAATCGAGATAGGTCAATAATCGCATAGAAAAGCATAGGGAAAAATGACTTCTTTTGCGATAACTGAGCAATGGCTCGAGGAATCATTCTCGTCTTCAAACTCGACCAAGACATTGTTGAGACGATACTGTGTAGAAAATTTCATCAAGATCGCACTCTCCTTTCAAAAGTTATCGTGTAAACGGCCGGCTGGCCGGACACACTGACCGATTTTAGAGTGTGCTCACTTTTTGAGTACACAAAAATGTCCAACTGACAACCAGCATAGATCTAGAGAGGAATATATCTAGATATACCCACTGTCAATAATG
>CAJNSZ010002118.1:0-17901 GCA_905329745.1 Rotaria sp. Silwood2
CCTAGTCTCTTTTTATTTTAGTGGTCAACTGATAGCCGAATAAATCATGAACAAGCCTTGCACAGTATATTATTACTACATGCATTCGATCGATATTCATATTGATTGGCAGCCCGTTGTAACTCGTAATGATTCTTTTTAAAAAAAAAGTATCTTGGAGAAACGGAATTTATCTATGGAGCTCAATAGTTTCAGACCAGAGATGAGCACAGGACAAGATTTTCTCTCCTGTCCTGTCCTGTCCTGCTAGCTATCTCGGTCCTGGTGGGCGGCAGGATAAGACAAAAATTGAAATCTTGTTCTGCCCTATTTTTGTTCTGCTAATTTTTCTGTTCTGCCAGGCGGCAGGATAAGACGTCACGATTTCTGCCGTTTTTCTACCAATTAAATCCGTTTTCACAAGTTGTAAAATGCCAAGAGTGAGTTTTACTTTTACTTTCATTGTACAAAGCAAATATCACCAATTAATATTTTCAAACTAATGCATTTTATATAGTTTTCAAGAAAAAAAGATATTAGAGATGAGCACAGGACAAGGAGTTTTTACCTGTCCTGTTCTGTCCTGACGGGCGGCAGGACAGGACAAAAATAAAAATCTCGTCCTGTCCTACAGGACAGGACAGGACAGAGCACCAGGACAACAGGACCGTCCTGTCCTGTGCTCATCTCTGTTTCAGACCATAAACATACACTTTTGATAACAGCGTTCCTAATCGATAAAACAATCTATTTGTTTCATTTTTAAGTATTGTTTAATCAAAATGTGAATTTCTAGCCTTAAATCGAGTATTTCCAAGTGATTTTGTGGAACTCACATATATTTTCGAAGAAAATAGTGAGTGTAAGTTTTAAGTTCGAGGTTTTGCGACTTCCGCCCCCTTACAGACAGGCCCCCATTACAGACATCCCCCATTACAGACCTTCACAATCAATAATAAAAGGTGTTAAATTTTTTCGAATTTTTTTTTGGAAAATTGATTCAGTTATAATTTTGAAAAATAATGAATATCATTAGTTGTGACTTGATTAATATATATGATAGTGTGTAAGGTCTGCTGTAGATATCACAGGTATGTAAAACACACTTATTTGTCAATCAATTCAATGATTATAATAATAAGAATGATAAATTAAGAAAAACGAATTAAAAAAAATAAAAAAATAATGAGCGAATAGCAACAATGCAAATAAAAAATAGGACTCCCATAGAAAAAAGTTTAAAAAACATTCTGTTCGAAATTAGAGAGATTCTTACTCTTGCGATTGATTTTCCTGCAAAACAATTATAGTCTAAGAGAGATTTTTCAGTTTACGCATTTTGTATCAGTTGAATGAGTCTAGAGAGCATATGTGAGTTCCACATTTCAGCCCCAAAGGGGCTGCACTAACAAGCTTTTTCATATCTGAAAGCGTGCTTATCTATGATGTTCTTTTCTAGGTGAACTTATTTCAACGCTAACTTGTAAGATCTATTTCTTTTTCAAAGTTTAATACGTTTATATTTATACTAATGGATAAATCTCCAACAACATATATGAAATACTTCTCAATAATTCCTTTTTAAATATTCAGAACAATAATAAAATAGAATGAAAAAAACATGAAGCAATAAATAGTCAAATAGATAAAAGTTGAAAAAATAATCTTTATTTAGCAGCGTCATTTTTCATAACTTTTAAAATAAAAACTTAAGTCACGTAGTTGAGTATGATGTTGATTTTCGACTATTTGAGACTGGATGACTGAAACAGACATTAACAAGGAAATTATACTAAATGTGGCTTGTTGATTCTATTGTTGTACAGTAATAATGGACCAAGGGTAATGCATACTAAATTCTAAACTTGTGTCTTAGTGAACATGAGATGAAATTAACGATGCTCTTTGAATATGCTCATTTGGAAATCGAGTTAATTCGAGACATCTTATACGCACAAATATACTTTGTAACGTTAAAGCTTTAATTATATTAATCATAAAGCAATAATCGTACATTAGATTCATAATCAAATACTTGTTTGATCATATTGAAATGTCAATATTCTCGTGAATCATTACCAACATCAGCTATATATATATCTAATTTCCATAGTTTGAACAAATACCATGATCAGTTTAAATAAAACGAGAAAATAATTAAATAGAAGCAATAAAAATACAATAAAACACCTTACCAGAATCGATTCGAACCATACTGGTATATATTTAACATATTGAAAAATTCAAAAATATATTTTGCTTTCATAGATTTTGGTATCCATCAGGATTCGGGAATTCAAGATTCGCTTTTTCTCAATTGTTTTTTGAAATACAGAAATACATGGAAATACCCTTTTTCCTCTTGAGTTGAAGTCTTTAACAAAGATTCTTTTTCCATGTTTACACATATTTTCTTCGCTCCACGATTAGTATATCCTCTGCGGAAAATTTTGTATGGAATTGACATAATAAATAACATTCTCATTTTATTTGTTATGATATGAATTGAGGGGAGGACTGTATTTCTTCTTCGAGGACATCACATGACGCTCTGTATATAGAACCGAGTGGTATGTGCAGAATACTATCCAAGCAGACAAAAAATTGAAAAAAAGTAAGAAACGCGTTTATTTGCACAAAATTTTCACTTTTAGAGTGTGAAAACGGCAAACAACTCGTTTTTCCGCGTTAAAATGTGCGTTTATTCTAGAATTCAAAAACAATACGTTTCAACGCGCAAAAACTGGAGTTTTTCGCCACTTTTATGCTCTAAAAGTGAAAAATTTGTGCAAACAAACGGGTTTCTTGCGCTTTTTTAATCATTGTTAATGGCGTACAACCGTGGTTCCATCTTGAGCGTTTAAACGCGTTTTTCCAAATTTTTGTCTGCTTGGATAGCTATGCAAAACAAGAAAGAAAAAGAAAAAAGCCGAACGTTTCCATGGCGCAATCTTTGCACAAAATAGGACACTGCTTGATGCATCACCTTTATTTTTATTGCTTCAGAAAATAGCTTGAAAAAAACTGCAAGTATATGTTTTTTTCCTTTTGAGCCAATCAAATGACAGCTTTAGATGCGAAGAATGTTGAAAGCGGTATAAGAGAAATTCCCATCTTTATAATTTACTTTTAAGAAAAAAAGACCCTGCAACCAATAATATGTCCTTGTCAGCGTCATTCGCAACCGTATTCACGTTGTTGGTGAGTTGTATTTAAAACTTCCTACCAAACTTCTTTTGATACAGCAACGAACAAACTTGATTTTTTCTTCCACAAAGAAACAGTTCAACTACAACCGTGTGGGTCAGTGTGTGTCCTGTCTTTACCAACGAGCATACTCAATAGTGCGACTTACGTTAGCTAATTTGAGGAAAAATGTAAAAGCCGATGGAAAAAAGGCTAATTTAGAATTAGCCATGGATTGAATAGCGGAATCCTGAAATTCAGAATTCCCTACGTTTCTAGGATTCTCAGTAAGCACTGAAGAAGCTATAAAGATTAGTTATCTGTGTCACAACAGCTTTTCATGTTGAAATCTCGTTTTCTTTTATTTTTCATTCGTGAAAATCGATATATATATACGTATCAATGACTAGCTAATTGTATTTGGTTGACTTTTGGTTCCTAGGGTTGTCTTATCTCCGCTCCAAACGCAGCAACTGAGCCTGTTTCTTCGTTAATCTATCAATAAATTAAGATCAATTTATTCTAGGAGAGCTCTAAATACAGGATATCATCAATGAGTTTCTTTATTAATGACTAAAATTAGGCACGATTTGATACTGATGATCACCTGATTAGCGTAATAGTATTCATAAATTTTCGAATAACTTTTTATTCAATTTTACTTGCTTCGATAACTCGTGACGATCTTTCAGTCGACGAGCGCTAAGATTTCTCGGTTAACAACCGTGAGGCTGACCATTCCTATAAATATTTATTGAAATTATTAATTTTTTGTTTGTAACATGAGTGTGACTGTGACTGTTCGCGTGTGTGTGTGAATGCAGACAAGAGCCATGTCTACACTTACACCCACCTCTTCTTTGCTTTTCAATACGCACCGTACCGATGTTTATTTGCCAATGATAAGCTTCTTATTGACGACCTTAGATTGAAGATTTTTTCTTTTTACTTTTTTTGTATACGTGAGTTTGTCACCCAGTAGAAGTGGCACTATCGTCAATCTTCCTTTTACTATTGAAACTTTTTAAAAAGTTTTTATATTTAGGGATTTCTTCTGTGGTTTTGATACCTATAAGCTACATCCTGTTGTGTTGTGTGTTTACTAATCACAACCTAAAACACACGCTATAGTAGATAAATTTCTCTAGTCATGATTGACAATATAAGCTTCTAAATGAGATATCTATGAACAATGTTATTAGAAATTCTCTATAAACTGTTTACGTATGATAAAACATAGTTCTGCTGCAGCAATAAATCTAAGGACTCAAGAATTCAAGATTATATATGCTTTCAAAAATTCTCTAGGATTTTCTCGAATTCCAGGATTCCGCTATTTCCCCCATTGAAATTAGCGCTTTAAAATACAGAAATAATTATGGATCTATTTGGAGCTTCGTAGGAGAAGCTTTAATTTTGCTACCGTAAAATACGATTCAGAGAAAATTCAATATAAAATAATGCAGAAATGTTTCAAGTAAGGAACAAAGTTGAAGAATAAGCATGCTCATTATGTCTCCAGAGTTCAAGAAAAGAGTGTTCGCTATTTCTATGAACAAAATTCAGATCACTTGCTGAAATCCGACGAAAAACATTCCCGAAAGCGATACAAGTGCTCTGTTACATTCAATCACGATTATATAAATGAAAGTGAATGTAGCTTCTCTGATCATTACCAAAAGGTTTGCCTTCAACCCCTGAAGTGGATGGCCACCATCCATCGGAAATACACTACTAGTCATAAGTCTGCGGGCAGGTGAAACTTCGCATGGCTTCGATCATTTTTCGTGGAATTTCTAAAACAGATACAACTAGAAGACCTGCGATCGTGAGCGTCAACGCAAGCTCGAATGATTCTTGAAGAGCTGAATTATAGACAAAACACTTATTCTCATTTGGATGATCGCAATCTTCGAACTCAAAGGTCATTGTACACGTATCCATCCGTCATCAGCTTATGAGTAAGATATCAGTTTTACAGTGCTAACTAAGATTCATATTGTCTGTCTTCTTCCCTAAGAAGGATTATCGAAATAAAGCCATGCTAATACTTAAGAGGGTCTTCAAAGACAAGACCGTCAGCTCAACATATTCCCCTTATATTTAAACCTAGAAATTACAAACTTTGGTAGAATACTCTCTGCGTTCTCTACACTGTATGACAGGAATTTAGTAGCAAATGTATGAAATCTGCTTGAGTCAGGGAGTATTTTCGTAGAAGAGCGCCTAAACTCACCAAGCCGCTTGAATGAAATGGTTGCCATAAAGCAGTAATAATGAGCCAGTTTTTTTTCCGAAATTTATACTAAAGAATCAGAAAACAGAGAGCTTCAAAATGATAGATGAACAGCTGTATGAAAACTTTCGGATGGTTAAGTCGAGGTTATCGAAATGAAAATGAGCTTTCGGTTACTATCTCCACTGTCCCTGGACCATTCAAGTTTGGGTCAATGCATGCAATAACAGCTTTCTGGACTGTATCTATGGTAAAAAATTTCATTGAAAATGGTCCAAGTTGTCTAGAGTTTCACACATAACCGCTCTTATGACCAGTAGTATATATATTTTGGTGTCCATTTTGAAAATAAACTGGCAATGGTAACCGTTGGAAAGTTATCGAGAAATATTTGGAAAACCATATAGTTGAGAAAAAAGTCTCCAAGATAACTCTATAAGAACTGAATACTTTGCAAGAAGAGATATGATTCTCAAAGACGAGACTGACGCAACTTTCTAGGATGAAACAGGGGTGGGAAGTTACTGTTCCCAGACCGTTACCCGGGAACGGTAACGGTAACTTCCTACCCCCAGGATGAAAACTCACTATCGGAGATTTTATTACAAAATTAAATTCTCCGAGAAACATCCTTATGATGCTATTACCGATCAATCATGATGTTGGTGTGTGGGTGTTGACGTGGATCAGATTATGGATGTATTTTAAGTCCATACCCACATCCACATAATAATGACAGAAGAACAACGAAATATTGGATAGAAAGTTCATGACGATGTTTCACCATTATAACCGAGCTTCTGATTGAATAAGTCGGATAGACCGAGAGAGACAATAGTCTGAAGAAGTGACTAAAGGATGTCGGCTGAGAGTGGGTGCTGGTAACCTTTCATCCACATTTACACTCACACCCAAATATTAAAAAAAGAAAAAGAAAATTATTTGTTTGTTCTTATTATGTTTATATACATGACATTTGTCTTAATTCTAGTGTCTAATGAAGTATCTCATCGAGATATGAAACGTCACCAAAAATATTTTAATTTCAATAAATTAGTAATATCAAACTAAATTAAAAAAATAAGAGAAGAGAATAAAGTCATGTCAAATGCGAATATAACCTTCTTATCAAAACAGTGTTATGTTTTTCTGCAACACTTTCTGTTTGTAGTCGGCGAAGATATGAATGTATAATTTAGCTCTCTACACTCCAGTCTCTTCAGTCTAGGTACCTAACTTGTTCTGTAATTTGATCTGTTCTGTTCCAGTACCTGCTCTTTCCATTCTTACACGAATACATGGGAAAACTTTTGTCTAACGAGAAAATAGACTTGATGCATTTATTTTCATAGAGAGAGTTATTGATTTCAGAGATTGAGATTTTCAACATCCTTCTTCATTTTTTACTGTCAACCGCAATCAAAAGAGTAACACCAACCATGACTTTGCTTACTATCAAACATGTAATTGTCGTAACTGGCATGATAGCCATAGTTACTGTTATCATTGTGCCAATAACTATTATGCTTACCCGAAAGAAAGATTCAGTAACCAATTCAAGTAAAAGTACAGGTAGGTTTTATGTTCTCCCTGTGATTGTTATACAACATTTTCTCACACGAAAATTCTGTTGCAACCGAGCATAGGGATCTAAAGGCTATATAAGATATATTTTTGTGTGTCTAGTCTGGACTGCCAACACATCAAGCTTGATAACTGTTTCGAACATGCTGTCGTCTATCACAAGTTTTACATCAAGTAAGACATATCTTCTTCCATTTGTGTAAATGATGATTATGAATCAAAACTAGCTTCGTCAGCATTAACAAGTACTAGTTCAACACTTTCAAGTAAGTTACAAATTTGTCTCTATTATTCGAAAGATTTGAGTAACTACGTAGAATGCATTCTACGAAAGTATTAGAGAACGAGAAAACATAGTGAATTTCAGACTTAAAGATCATTTTCCTTCCAGGATAGCCGCCTTACACTATACTCGAATGGAGAAGATGACAGCCTGAACACGCTTTGCTAATTTTTGTGGTTCAGTTGAGAACTTTGTCTAAAAGCGCTTGACAGATAAAATAACGAAGATCACAAAGGCAAGGTCTGCCAGAAAGCTATCGACTTAATCTTCTAATGAATTTGGACCTATCGGATAGTTTGTAGTTCGTTTTTGGTAATAATTAGATATGAAAGAAAAAAATCGAAACACAATGATAGCAAGGATATTCTATATTTTACGTGTGAAATGGAATCTTTGTGTTTCTGACTTTTTACGCTAACTGAACAGCATCAAGTGAGACCAACCATCTATCATGCTATGGAACTTAAAAATTTGCAACTTTTAGCTACAACTGCGTTACCCTGTGTGCCTCTCTGTCGGACAGAGACAATCTGTTTGAATGGCTTCTGTGTGAGCACAGGTAATCTGGGCATTTCGGCTACGTGGTCACGATTTGACTCTTGTGATCTCGTCGTAAGAACACCCAATGGCAAAGACATCTCCAGCGTATTTTACCATGGTGTAGGAGACGAAACTGATTATGGTGAGCTTGAAACGGACAGTCAAATTTATAGCACAGGACCACATAACATTTTTTGGGCTATTGATTTTGTTCCACCTACTGGAACATATAACGTGTGTCTGGAAACGACTTTTTTTAGCGGAAATCTAAGTTCTACCGATCCACTCATAGCAACAGTCTACGTTCGAAAACCATTGGTAGCTACTCAACGCTATACTTACACTTTCACAAGCAAAAGCAACAGCTTATATTATTGTACGCCTGCATCAGACTCCTTTATAGTCTCGATCACTTATCCTTGATTATCAATGCCTACAAGTGACTTATTACTCTCATACAAAGCATGAGTTCTATTTTGAATAAACATGAAAAGTACGTTTTTTTTCTCACTGAATCCGTTTCTTCATTCTGTACCGTCAGAGAACGGTAGTTGATAAAGCTACATGTTGGCCTATGATATTTTTGAGAAATAATTATAGGAGCATAACAAGCTATGTGTGGGCCATAACTTTAGACCAAACTATTTATATGAAGCTATTTTGAGATATATAACCCTCTTAGAATCCGCTTTTTTCAATATTTTTTTCAAGACTTAATCTTTGAAAGTAGCTAGTAGGTACGGATTCTATCACAGATATCAGTAAAAAGATGGAAAGGGTAGCATTCACATTGTAAATATAGTTAGTCATTATATAATGTGTTCGTTTCGATGAGAAAAAAGAGTCCAAACGCAACTCATGACAGAATTACGTTTTGTCGTGCACAAAAGAGACTAAGAACGACCTAAGTTTTCATGATCTGATTCGACTCGAGTGTTTATAGAACCGGTCTGATCCAGACGAAGTTTGGTTAATGGAAGAAATAACTTTGTTTCATATTATGATGGTGTGCTATGATTAAATCTTTCACCTTATTTATATAAATTTTATACTCGAACGCAAAAAGAGTGCCTCTTTAAGCATATCAGGCGATAAATACACCGCCCAAACACTACTTCACTGACAGCACCGAATATCTGATCTCGCTCTTGGTCACTAAATAACATTCGCGTCTCAATCATGCTGAAAATTTCACTTTTAATTTTAGAGAAAGATTTGCTTTCACAACATCCAGGAAAAGTGTTATAAAAATTATGAATTCTATCGGGTTCCTAACATAGAAAAAGATTGATTATTACAGTTCCGGGTTTGTTTACAATTTCTGGTCCTGGTTCCGCCGGCAATGGAAATCTGTGGTAGAATCTCTACTAGACATGCTAACCATGCGGACATTGTTACTATTGCTCAACATACATTTCATTCATTTGTAGATACATAAATAATGAATCAATTAAAAACGTACTTGATTACGTTAAATCTCTTTGGACCTTTCACTGGTTCTCAAGAGGAAAGGGAGCAATATTTATACCAACAGCGCACTGGTCTGGTCGCTACTCGTATCTATCTTTTTCTTCTTTTTCTCAGTCTTGCTATTCTTGCTGTCTTAACATGGTCAAATCCACAGACAATCAGTATGACTATTTCGAATCCCACTCAGGGTCAAATTGCAACTATGCCAACAAGTCGAATCTGTCCTTGTTCACGTATTTCTATCCCGTACGGTGAGTTTGTTTCGAGTAACCCATCGTTTCATCAAGTCTGTTCATCGGATTTCGTGTCGGATCAATGGATCGCTTCATTGTTCTATGGTGATAATGCCACGGATTTTCTGCCCACTGATTTGCGCTGCATTGGATCCGCCATATTTCAAGCATTGTCAAGCTTTTGTCAATTGTCAAAAGCACGTGTCAATGAAAGTCTGTCACTGTTTGCATCGACATCTTTCATTAGTCCGTATCTCGTTCCCTCATCGGCAATCCTCCATATGCGAACAGAAGCTGCTGCTGCTAGTTTTCAAGCATCGACACCCAACACTTTGCGAAGCCAAATTCAGCTGATTAGTGTAATAATTATGGCCAATCAGCTATTGAATGGTTTAGGCACAAGTCTTGTTCCGCAGTCGAATTTCGGTCAGTTTACGCTAGTTTCTATGAAAATAGAATTCTGGCGTAACAACTACGGACGAGCATATGCCTCAGAAGAATGTCTATGTACCCAAACAGAACCACTCGACAATGAAGCTTGTCGAGGTTCTTTAGGCATCTCTAAAGATCAGTTGAACATCTACACGACAAATCTAATTGATTGGATGTTGCCTGATATATCTTTTCCCGATTTTCGTTCAAGTTGTATGCCCGTCGACGCTTGTCTCCTATCATCACTCGAATGTCTTTACAATCAAACTTGCGTAAATGCCATCCTTCCCTTTCGACTAGGAACAGATCATACAGCGCAGAACTTCACTGCATTAGATCGCAATAAGCCGAGCCGGTTCAATGTGACATCACGAATCAAATTCATGGTCGATCATTTTCTGGTGGAAGAATGGCTCACTCAAGAATCCTACGACGAATATTTTCGACAATGTGCACCAATTTCATGCACCTATTTAACAACTGTCCATGATGGCTATTTTGATGTTCTAAAAACACTGATTGGTCTGCTCGGTGGACTCTGCAGTGGATTGGGCATAGTCGTCCCATTGCTTGTCCGACTCATTCGACAACGATTTTGGCCACCACCGGCGTCATCTATTCCGATACCTTCAACACCATCACATTTTTCACGTGAGCACTTTTTCATCAGATTTTATAGAAATTATTCGGAAAATACCAGAGAGCACAACAATATATTAATATTCCACAAAGTTTTTGTGAGATTGTATCGGGTAGTCTGTAATGAATCGGAGACTTAGTATTTCATTTAAACGTTACTCAGAGCTTTATTTCCTGAACTTTATGTTTTTTATTAAAAGGTGCACCATGGAATTCTCTACAAAACTATTCTAATGATTTTATATTACCTTCAAATGAATAAATAGCCACTCGAAAATATTTGGGGTATAGAAACATTTAACTTTGCACTTCATCTTTTCGAGTTATGTACTTCCTTTTAAAAAGCTCTGCAAATAGACAATAGAACGGGCCCATGCTTTATATAACAGCCCAAATTGTGCTATATTTAGCGACTTAGAATACAATATTTACAAGACAACTGTTCTGACAATAAGAGTTAATTTTCCTTGTTTTCAGTATCAAAATTGGTGATAAGTGACCTTTCAACCTAATTGACTTCATAATTAATGCGTTCATTCAGTTTTCAACTATCAGTCTAATTAATGGATCGTTAATCATAGATTAAATACAAGAAACATATGAATTAATTTAGGTTTCGCCGAAATTTTACCATTTTATACAAGAGTGTCAATATACCCGCAAAATCACCATTTTCTGAAAATTGACTGTTGATTAAAGAATTTTTTGAATTCTAAAATGTACGATAAAAAAAAACGCAAATGACGTGTAATCGATAGAGCTTTTCAAATACTATATACTACTAGATCATTTTAGCTAAGAAACTTTATGACTACAACCGGAAGACCCTACCAACTCGAAAAGAAGAGTTGCGCAGTTAAATGCTTCTATACCTCAAGTATTTTTCAGTTGCTAGTTATTTATCTGAAGGATAATATGACATCATCAGAACAGCTTTGCAGAGAATTTCATGGTGCATCATTTGATAAAAAAATAAAGTCCAGAAAATAAAACTTTAACTAACATTTAAATGAAACACTAAGTTACGAATTCATTATGGACCACTCGATAGATCCGTTTATTAGCATAGATGTTGCAGATCAAACATCAAATCAATGATTGATAGTGAATTGAAAAAAAAATGTGAAAAGTTCCATCTAGTTTTTTCCTCATAGCGACA
This sequence comes from Rotaria sp. Silwood2, assembly GCA_905329745.1. Lineage (NCBI taxonomy): Eukaryota > Metazoa > Rotifera > Eurotatoria > Philodinida > Philodinidae > Rotaria > Rotaria sp. Silwood2. The sequence continues at coordinate 11,742 of CAJNSZ010002118.1, forward strand.
AATAAAATGCACTCAAAATGTACGTAGAATCAAAATTACCTGATTCTTATTGTTTTTTTTCTCATTTCGTTCTCTTCAGTCAAGAAGCACGTGTGTAAACAACTAATACCAATGCTAAAACGTATCCTTGTTGAACTGAATCTCTTTCAAATTGATTCGAGTGGCGATAATCCTGAACGTCTGACTCGTCATCAACGGATTGTTACACGCGTCTACATCGTTCTTCTCCTATTGAGTATCGTTTTCTTGACATTTTACTTGTTTCTCACTACACAACTCTACGTTGAATCAATCAAAAAGCCGAGCTCATCCCAATTTTCGGATCTTCAATTTCTGTACGCTTCATCTCTTCGATGTGCATGTTCGAATATCTCGATCTCATTCAAGGCATTTATCGCAATCGAACCTCATTACCATCAGATGTGCTCGAGTGATCTTGTTTCTTCATCGTGGCAAGATCTCTTCATTGCGGCTTCTTTCCAACATAACACTAATATTCTGGATTTCAGTATGAATGCAGGATCTCAATTTCTCATTCTCGCCTCTTTGTGCTTTCACGCACAACAAACAATCAGTAATGCTTATCAATTATTTCTCGAACAAACACTTGTTGCATCTGAAGTTATCTCGGAAAGTCAATTTCAATCACAAACAGATGCGTATATTCAAAACTGGAAAACAATTATGATCAATAATTTCCGTCGTACACTTCAATTGATTCGAGCTATTCACCATGGAAACCACTTCGCCGCTGCTTATTCCAATTCATTCCTTGATTGGAGTGTGCCATTGAACAGATATCTTCTCGGCTCATCCCTATACTATGATCAATGCAATTGTATGCTCTCGATTTCGTGTCGCTCTCTGATGCGTATCTATCATGCTTTCGACGAATATCCCACTTACATTTTTGATATGCCCAACTTCTATATGGGTTGTTCTAGAGTGGAAGCCTTGCTCGCTTCGACCTTAGAATGTTTCTACGATCAAACATGTACGAATAATGTCACTTCGAATGCTTTTTGGATGTATCCATCTATATCTTTTAACATTCTCAATAGAACTCTCAATTTACAGAATGAATCAATTAGCTCGGTTGCTGATCGTTTGTTTGTCGATAAATGGTCCAACCGTAGTTCGTTCAATGCCTACTTCACAAATTGCGCGCCTCTGTCGTGTACATACGAATATACACAGCGTCGGCATTTCATCTCTCTCATTACTTCAGTCATCAGCATCTTTGGTGGCCTAACAACTGGATTCAAAATTCTTCTCTTCATCTTTCTTCGTGTCATAGCAAAGGTGAGAGACAGAACAAATATATTTTCTTACCGAGAGGATGGATGTTCGAAAGTCTAAAAATCAGCTTTTTTCCCCTAAAATGAAAGATGTTCAATGCAAATGATCATTGTAGGAGAAGAAAACTCGACTATTTCGCCAAGCGATCTAAGTAATTGTTCTATTTTAATATTAGGTGACGAGAGGTCGTCTGTCATTTCGTGCAATTAAAACATGGATTCTCACTGGGATCAACGACGAGCAGATATTGGCTGCTCGATTAAATGCTGTGATAGTCACTACACTAATCTCTGCTCTTTGTCTTGTGTATGCAGTAGCACGACAGACGACAGCGGATCATGTTTCGAAACCAAATCTACAAACCTATGAACGCCTTTTTCTTGAACATTCAGAAACTCTTCAATGTCCATGTTCACAAATATCCATTGAGTACAAATCATTCATGAATCTATCAGTCTTAGATCAACATCAAGTGTGTTCGAGTTCTTTCGTTAGCGATGAATGGATTGAAACCCTTCTTCTACCGAATCTTCAATCCAGATATTCACCAATGGAATTCAAAACTTCAGCCATTGGCTTTTTTCAACTTCTTGCTTCTTTCTGTCAACTTAGCGAACAACATCTGGCTGATGAACTTTCTGACCTGGCAACTAGAACTATTATCCATTCGCATCTTGTTTCATCTGCACAGCTGTATGTAGAAATTCAATCAACAATCGATCGATTTCGATTCGATACAGCGAGTTCGTTCTTTGCCACTTTAGAACTAGTACGTGCAATGACAAGTAACAATACACTCATATCACTGTTTCAAACGAATTGGAAATGGACTGACTTTCTGATTGAAAACTATACTGATATAGGAACCATTTTACATACAAAACCAATCGTCTACAATGGCTCATGCAATTGTGGCTTGTCTTCGCAATGCATGCAAGAGTCGCCGACGATGCCGGGACTAATGGTAGGTTGCTATCCAATTGAATCTCTGCTCAAATCAAATTTACGATGTTTGTACAATACCTCGTGCTTTCCCCTACTGCAATCAACCAGTCGACCATTTTCACCACTCATTCCTTCTCTCTCAAGTCGATATCAAATAGATTCAAGTGTTGAATCGATTCTTAAAGAACTCATGGTCGAACAATGGACAAGTAGCATGGTGTACAACAATTACTATATTACGTGTGCTCCGTCTTCGTGCTCATTTTCACATATTGGACACCGTCCTGCTCTTGATATTCTGACATCACTTCTGGGTCTCTACGGTGGTTTGGTGATCACTGTCAAGGTTACTGTATCCATTCTCATATACGTCTGGCAACAGTCTATCATGAAACGAACACAATGGCAAACTTCAATCCAACCTACATGAATCGTTTCAGAATTAGACATCATAACTAGCCGTCTTCACCATATTTTGACATATGTGGAAGAAATAAAAAGTAACTGAAAATGATCGATCAGAAAACCAATACCGTTTTCACTATTTTGTAAATGCGTTTGTATGCTTTTACTGTCATCAATATTCTACCTATTATGTATAAAAGAGTCTCATTCAAAATGAAAATATAAAAAAAGGGACAAGCTCGCATTCAATCTGTGATTAAAATAAGTTCAATCTGAGGATCTTAACTGTTACTTTTCCCCAATGGACGTTGACAATGCTGAAGTACTAGAATGTGTGTTTGATCGTAACACGAAAACAAGCTAAACATCCTCGAGAAAATCGAAGAGATTGAACAAGACTTCGTTTTACCACCGATTCCAATTGCACCTTCTGTTTCGCAAGAGGATAAAGTTATTATTTGATGTGTGTCTTTCTCCAAGAACAGAAAAGATTTCATTTTTGGGTCGGAACTTGTTTGAAATTGTTGAAATTTATCAGAATTGATAGTAATCGAAGTTCTACTAACCATTTTTTTATTCTTGTAAAGAAAGTGAGAATATTACACTAACAATCTGGGAGTGGATGCGGATGAGGAGAAAACCGATACCCACACATCCACTGTGATATGAAAATTATAGTCCTACGAAGTTTTCTGTTCAATAATACATATGAAGAAACGAATAAATGAAATTCGAGTCCAATGATGATTAGAATCAATCAATCAACAACAAAATCTTATTGAAACAAATCACCCCATATCTATCAATAATGAGAAAAAAAAACAACATTTGTTTGAAAAATCATCAAAATATGAAGAAATGAAGAAAATGAGTCTACAAATCCAATGTTAGGCTTCATCCGAATAAAATAATATACATTATGGAAAATCTTCATTGCAAATTATCTCAAAGAAATAACGTTCATTTTTCAAATCGAATTCATCAAGTTATATATGGATTAAGTGTAGATTATGATTGTTTTTTCGTGTATAAATTATTATTCTATTACTCTTAACACTTTCTTCTTTCTCTACGAAGCTCAGTATGACCGATAATTATGGAACTCAAAAGATCAATCTACTCATAAATTAGCATCATTTAAATTGAAGGTTGTGTAGCGTCTATCGATGAAAATCGTATGCCGTCGAACGTTTTCCTTGAACAGAAAGTTTAACACGAGAAGGTGAAGCGTTGCTTTCTCATCAGACACTTTATCTAATAATATTTTTATTTTTCACACGTCTTTTATCATCTTCAAAAGACATCAGGCAGCTAATGGGAAATTTACGCATTCTTTTATTCACTTTATGATTAAAAATCAAAAATTCAACTTCTTCTACTGAAATATCACATCGAAATCTCTAATAGTGGATCACATTAGATGATCTGAATAATTTTTCATAAAATGTACGGTGTGCATAATGCAAAGTAACAGCAATTCGCGTTGCGGAAAAATTATATATGTCTGGATGCAGTTTTCGATACTGATTACGAACCCGACCTTATTTTTTCATTTAATTGACGTTTTTGAGGAGAAAATCTCAAAATAATTAGAAGAGCGTGTGGGTATGAGCTGTAACTTATGATAAGCTGAACCCACACTCACAACACAATATGAATTAGATTTATTTTTAAATATAAGATGGAATACTAACGTCTTTGAAGATGTTTTTCTCACAGAACTCAAGATTGGTTCGAGCTCTTTGATCATTATATTCATTTGGAAAAAAGTATTTATAGTCGACAGAAAATCTATGTAATAGAAGTCTTCTATAAGATCTCAATGAGGAGTGCGAATAAGATCTAAAAATTGGCTATTATGTAGTTTATCGTGAACAACTCTGTGAATAGCATTCGAGCTCTCCATCTTTTATTTCGAGAGTTCTGGGCCTCACACATATGCCTGTATTTGAAGGCGTTTTTTAACAGGACTGAAAAGTATTCATTCTTGTAGTATGCACTTTGTCAAGGCCGTAGCCATCCAAATCGATTCTAAGGAAATATTTCTCTTATATAAGATACAACAAATTGACATATCTATTATTCTGAATTCATCATTAACACTTTTCTTTAAGTTTAATTAAAAGATGGATTTTGACAAAAAAAGCCCTTTTAAGACGAATCTCTCTAATTAAAGGCAAGCGAATTTTGTTGATGATTGAGCTCGGTTCTAGAAGATGTGAATATTCAATTCATTTAACAACATATGACAAGTTTGCCTTACAAATATCATAAGCATCTTTAGAATCTATGTTTGAAAGTCATCAAAAAAATACTAAAGGATCTTTATACCAAAACTAATCAACCTTATATATTTCTTCTTAATAAAAATTTTCATGTACAAAAGAAATTTTATGATGCGTACAATATCATACAAATGAGAAATTCATCTACGAGTTATTTATTTTTATAATAGCATTTGAAATATGTGTTTACATTAAGCTTAAAAGAAATCGTCAATGATAAATTGAAAAAATCGTCAATACTAATGCAGTGAATCATAATTAACAATAACATGGTCTTAGAATTGATTTGTGTCACTAAAACATTGAAAAGTATATATAATAAGAGTAAATAGTTTTCAAACTTTAGTCTGAAACGAGGTTCATTAGTGAAATACAGAGTTTTCGAGAGTTCGACTGATTATATAAACTGTGTTGTTCATCGAGCTCTATATCGATCTCCTATATGGTCTTTTTGATAGAAAGTCTATGTACTAGTTCGATCGAAGATGTTCATCTCAATAGCCTGTTGATACAAATTGGATAATCGTTGTTTTTTCTTTAAAACCTTGTTTTTGCTTCTTGTTGTTGAAAATTACGAATTCCATTTTCTGTGATTCGCATCATTAGCTGAATCGTTTCAACATCTGCTGTTCGTCGACAGCTTGAAGTCTTGCATTTTACTATTGAACAAGCTAATAGTTCACTTAGTGATCTTGTTCGTATTACTGATAAGTTATTTAGTTATGGTCAATCATTACCTCGTTTGCAACAATTAACCTTAATCGTCGATGCACATCTGGATTCTTGGCTTTCTATTCGTCATTTAATTCGTTGGTTAGAAAAAATCTTCAAACGTTTCCCATCACTTATTTGTTTCCCTTTAAATTCTAAAGATACAGAAGCTTGTCGAAATAGTGTAGAGAATTTATCGACATTAGGTCCTAAATGGTATGTCATCTAGTTACTTTCTCGAAGAAAATGGATGAGACCATTGCAATATCGATATAAACCACATTCGATTGAAATTTGGTTGTAAATATTTTTCTTTTTTGAAATAAATATGAATGATTTTGAAAATTCTTTAGCTTCATGCATGATCTGCTTTTTTTGGCTGGTTAATGACAGTTGTATTTCTCTTTATAATCTATCTTCAGAGCACATCGAACTACGGATTCCTAATAGCAAGATCCTGATTTAACTTTTTTCCATAGATTACTCTAGATAAATTTGCATGTATCAGTGACACA
>CAJNSZ010002119.1:0-17892 GCA_905329745.1 Rotaria sp. Silwood2
GCAATAAGTTTCTAATGAATATAGTAGCAGACATATGCTGTTAATTCTTAGCACTATGTGAGACAATAGGATGTAGAACTTAATATTTGGTTTTTTCGCAATGTAAGTACAATGATTTGTGTCTATTCTATCGAAGACCAATAAATGATACGATTAGGAGTGTGGGTGTCGCTGTATTAAGGATCTCATAAGTAAATACCCACACTCACACCCCACACCCTCGAATGAACGTTGACACCTGTTCCACTCCTATATACAGGGTGGTGAGAGTCTCAAAAGGATTCAAAGAAGAACTTTTTAAGAGGATTTTCAATACCCATAAAACGTTAATGAATACAGGTTACTCCTAGCTGTTTTTCGAATCGAATGAACTGAAACTCGTCGCGCACTCATAATTATAGGGTAGACAGTGTCAGAAAACGAATGAAAATGTAAGTTAGTGGCATTTGTAATAGCGAAAAAATGGATTTTTAGTACCTGTGAGTTCTACCTATTTTCTTTTAGTCTAGTGAATGTTAACAAGTTGTGCCCTCAAGTGCATGGGACGGTGAGAGTCTCAATAAGAGTGAAAATATTCGATGTTTAGATGTAATGATTGAAACTGAAGAATGGATTTTTAATCGAAAAAAGTGAATTCTTATGTCATTTCTAGCGTTTTGCATGGATATACCATGGGGATATGTGTCTGTAGTGTTGGTAAGTTTCGAGTTTGTCTCTGTGGCTTGTGAATTGTGTCGAGATCATACAGGGTATCTCGGCTAAGATATCGAAGATAAAGTGATTGCTGAGTCTGACTTTTTCTGAAACTGTTGCTTGTAGGAGAATACAGAAGTCGCGACTCTTTTTCGATTGGATGTAAATGCAACTCTTATTAGATTGGTGCCTGTATTGTTGCTCATACGAGAATGTTATTTATTTAAAATAACTGTAATTCGTCAAAGTTGACGAGCTTTTGCTTTGAAATACGATACAAAATAGTGATCCTGTATCAGATTAGTCACAGTTGACGCATACAATGTCTTGCCATATTATCCGATCAGCGTATACAGTTGCCGTGTTGTTAAGGTGGCTGTTCACAGCGATTTGTTGCATTCACTGCAAACGGTGACCGTAATTCATCGTAAAGCAGCGTCTACAATTGTTGTAAACTGCTACAGCAAACGGTGTACGTATACGATGCTTTACTATATTTTTTATGATTATCGTATACAGTCGTCGTATTCCTACACTAGCCGTTAACGGCGACTTTTTACGGTCATCGTTTGCAATGATCTTAGTATGCCGTAAACGATCGTTTACGATGGTGGGAAACGGATACCGCCAACAGCTGACGTATACGATGCGTTACGATGTTTCCCGTACACAGTATACGATTACCGTATTGTTACGCTAGCCGTTAGCGAGTACTGTTTACAGTCATGGTTTACGATTGTTATCTATGGCTGACGCACACAGCTGCCGTTGTCCGCCGTAATTGGTAAGTGTATGGCAGTTTACGGCCGAAAATGATTGACCTGGGGACTTTAGATTCGTTTCGTTAGAATTTAAGCGAGTAGTGCCAATCATTTCATCACATAATTTGAAAGATTTTCTTCTAAGCATAAAAAAAGATAATACACATCTTATAATGGAAACTTTCATGTATAAATACCTATATGGATTTGTTGAAAAGAAGATTTTACAAATTCCATACTTTGTTCGATAAGATTGAAGTGTAAAAAACCATTGTCGGCTGATCCAAAATGGAGATAAGAATTGATTAATCTCACTATCTAATAACAAATAGTTATTATTGTTGTCATTGTTATTAAAAATCGGTCCAAGTTCGTATTGAAAGTCGAATGCACGTAAATTTGTCATATGAGATCGTATCAATTGTACCCATCTCCTGTTATCCACAAATGTTGTATCTGTGTTTGATATGAACGAGATGAATAAAATTTGAGCCATGGGGAAAAGTTTTATGATCAATTGTTCGAATGGATCAAAATCGATATAACCCAATGTGAGAGAAAGATGTTGCAAATGATTTAATACAAGTGATGATTCATTGAACCATTAATTCCAACGATGTCTGAGTAAATGAACAGACAAACGACGAAGTTGTGGAACAGACGATAATAAATTAACAAGCTGATCTATAAAACTACAATGGTTGATAATCAGATGTGCCATTGAACTATATTCATTCGTTGCAACTGGTAGTGAATCAGCACGAGACGATTTACCCAATAATAATTGACAATATTTGAGTGCAGGTAGACAAATAATTTGACGATAGATAATACTAATATTATTAACATTTCTGATAGAAATTATGATTAACGAAGAGAGCATAGGTAAAGAAACTAATTCACCAAAAACTTGTTCCAGATGTTTTGGTTCAATATTATCAAGAACTAATCTCTCAAGTCGAACGAAATTCGATAGTTTGCTAATTGATGATAATATAAGATCATAAATGAATATATTTGATAGACGAAAAGCAATGATTCGATGTGTGTTGAGTGAAATGATATCTCTATTGTAACGTTGAAAAATAGATTTTGAGATGAATGAAATATTGATTCTCATTGGAAGAGTGGAATTGGAAAGAATATTATGAAATCGGAGATTAAGATTGAAAAAAGCTTCATATACATGATAAATATCCAAAAATTCGAATATTTCATATAAAACATCATTGGAAAGATCTTCAAACTGTGTGAGAGTTTTTCTTGATAAACTGAAAAGCAAGAATAATTCATTCAAATGGAAAAGAAAACAATTCCCTGACCAATTTCTTTTTGATACTAGAGACAAAAACATATCATAATAAAAACAAATGTGTCAAATATATTGTTAACCTTGTATATTTGTGTCTGTGTTATCATTATGGCTCTGAAAACTGCTGCTGCGTAGTTGTTTGATTTCTTCCATGTGGAAATAAACTGCAATTATAATGACAGAAAAGTAACCGATAAATTAAAATTACATGATCATTTTTGCGAACTTCGACACTTCTAAAAGAAACATATGCAGTCACACATATGTGATTACACGTCATTCACAGAGAGGAAACAAATATGACTCAAAAAACTTTATTGTTAAGAACAAGAGAGATAAAAAAGATATGAATTCTATGAATTATTCTAATGGAACACTGTAAACATAATTTATCTGATAGATCCTTCAATTAGGGATTTCTTAGGTGAAGCTTTATTTAAATCCTTCATTGTAGATTCAATTTTCAAATAAAATAAATATGGAAACCTCGGACTTAAGTCCGAGAGTTATGTGTACTTCAAAAAGTGAATGAGACAAATCAGTCATCTTGGAATGCGTGGATATACAAATTAGCTTGGCAAACATTTTCTATAAACACTTGAATCCTATTGACTGCTGCTCAACCAATAGGATTTGGGGGCGGATACAGTTCAGATTTGAACTCTTCGCCTTAATTTACCCTCAGAAAGTCGTTTTTTCTATAACTTGATTTCTATTGGTCAGTACTCAACCAATAGGGCTTCGAAACAAGTGTAGTACAGATTCGAGTTCTCCACCCCAGAAAACATTCAAGCATCACCTCTTATCGGAAGATAATGCTCTAATTGTGGATCAGTTACAGCGTGGACAAGAACAGAACCGATTTCCGTTTATTTATCTTTGCAATAGGTGACTTAGCCTTCTTGTTTCTTTATGTTTTATATACCATTTTGTAGCTCGTAAAATTCTCTATCGAATGGTATATAATAGTTGGGGTTTTGTTTGAGTATGATAGGAAAAGTTTTTACGAAAGCGGGGATGGGTCGATTTTCGCATAGGAAGCCATAGGGAAAAATGATCATTTTTGCAATAACTCAGGAATGGTTCAGCCAATTCTTCTCATCTTCGAACTCGACCGAGATATTGTTAAGACTGAACTGTGTAGAAAATTTCATCGCGATTGGACTCTCCTTTCAAAAGTTCTCGTGTAAACGGCAGGACGGCAGGACACACTGACCGATTCTAGAGTGTACTCACTTTTTAAGTACACAATAAAAAACAAAATAGGCGATACTTTCATATTTCGATCATTACCCTAAACTTGGTTTGCTCTCCACAAACTACTATGATGACAACAAAAATTAGCGCAACAAAATGCAGTCTTCAAAGACAACAACAACGAAAAATAACAGAAGACGTGGTAGTGTATATCAGAGATGTCCATAGGGCAGGGGAATACCTCTGTGCTCTGAAAATTTTGTATATGCTTACTTTAGTTTGAAAATAACAGCTTTTTTATTTTTTTTCTTTAAAATGTGGAACAGTCTATGAGAAACTGCGATACCATTATCAAATTGTAAATAAGATTTGTTGTCATACGATAGTCTCTAAGTCGTACAATAGTATATAATTCCGAGCAAAGTAGCAAAACAAGAAAAGAATACTACTTTAGTAGCTCTATTCAAAATAAAACTGTACTAATGCCATCACCTTCTACTGACTCGCACGATCATATTCCCATTATCTCTTCTGTTGATGAAAATGAGGTATCTGTTTTATTTGTGTCAAACATCTCTGTTAGTGGTGCAACTTCATCATATAACTACACCTATTCATTTAAAACCCTTTTCAAAAAGAGAAAGACAAAACTTTTGTATTTTAAAACTTGAATCAACATAAACTGAAGCATTTTAAAAGGGATCATTTGGTTACCCAGATATTATAAGGAAAAAAACATTAGTTTGAACGAATTCCTGATCGTATCAGCTGCTTAAAATGTTGTCATAAATTGGCTTATGAGTCCATTAGTGAAACTAAGCATTTTCTTTCATACATAGATCGATGATTTTCTCTAGTGTTATCATATTCTTCTGGTGTTTGCATAGATGATGCTCGATTGACTCAAATAAAGCGGGTAAAACCTGAGTAGGTGAGCAAGATTCTGTTCGTCAGATTAATGGCAAAACTAATTAAAAGAGAAATTCAAACACATTTTTTTCTCATGTTCCTAGTACATTAGTATTTGTCAATCGTGAGTCTTTTTTGTGAGTTACTTTGCCAATAGCAGTTTGTAATGCAACTTAAATATGAATATGAAAATTCTTCTTCTTATCTTGAATCTTGAAGATAGGAAATAAGCGTGTCTTTCTTATCATTTCACTATGTATAAAATAAGACAAAAAAAGAATTTACTTCACTCTAGAATTTTGTTAACTATTCTAGATATAGATAAAAACAATTCGCAGTAAACTAGATTTTAAATAAACTATCTATTTATAACGAATTGAAAATTAAAAGATGTTATCATCGTTTATTTTCCGTAAAGCGACTTTCCATTAAAAAAAAACGCATCAATTACTTAATACGAAATTAAATATCTCCATATAGTGACATTTTACAACGCTTCATGACTCAAAGAAAACATTATTTTTTTTATCAATAAAAATCTAAACGACTTCAGCAATACAGTCAAGGTTCTCGATACTAAAGACTTAAATTTCATTTGGGATTTGACTGCATGACATGAAGTATTTGTTATGATTCACGACGAATAACTTTTGTCTTTAGTATCAGTTTTTTTGGCGATAAATATTCTCTTCTTAATAATGAACCTTACGATTCTAGAATCAGTCAGCTATATTGAATAGGATGAAGGTACAGCTTGTGGTTGCGACTTTTCAGGGAATGATCTCAGTGATGCCCGGACCTCTGCTGAGGAATGTATTAACGAATGTTCAGAAACATCAGACTGCAGCCATTTTTCTTGGATCCATGGCAAGGTGGTACGTGCTGGCTGAAAAAAGGACTTATGGTCAAGAAGGACGCGGTTAAAGCTATTGGCCAGAGCCGAAAGTATGGAATATTAATTGATTCAGGAGTGGATAGTCCTTTAGCACAAGAACGACCAGGTAAGATTGGAGCCATTGATAGGAGTACTGATAATGCAAATATATCTCAAAACACATAATTAAATACCTTTGTTGTTGATTATTTCAATTCATTCTGAACTAGAATATCGATAATCAGCTAGACAACATCGTTGAAGAACGCATTAAGAATCAATAAATTTGTTAAAGGTAAAAAAATTACCTGTCAATCGACACAACTTTACCATTGTCCGGAATAGTTCCGACGACTTTTGCCGCATTCATATTGTCATAGGTTTTAAATGACGAAATGGATTTTTATAAGTTATATTTTTTCTCATTGAACCTAAACTCATTATAATTCCTGTTTTATCTAGGTTTCATACATTTTAATAGATAACTCACTTTAAGCAGTGTGGATTAGTTTTTATTGACTAGAACTACACTTACTGTTCACTAATTCACGTACTTAATTTGTTACTTTAATCAGAATTATTTTGACAAAATAGAAGAAAATATAAAACAGATATCTCAAATTTGTTTAATCTATAGATGTAGTGCGTCTATGAAAATGGACTTCAATTATATTAAGTTTAATGACCATAACTGATATTATTTTCAACACTTTTCTACTCCATTCAGCTTTTTCATTAGTTGTTGTACTTTAACGCCATATAACAGTTACATCGTCAAAGTTTAGTTTCGAATAGAGTCCTGAGAAGTAAGGATTGTAAAAAGATGTTTTAGGACACTCTTCACATTGCTAAGCATCTCCCAATATATGTTGGACATCTTTCCAGTTAATAAGTCATTCATTGCTACGTTAAGAGCCCCTCTAAATATTTAAAAAAAAACTCGACCTTGAGTCTTTGTTGAAGATAGATGCAGTGAAAATTTTCCTTTCACAATGAGTATACTTTTGGGTAAAATTGTCAAATTTCAACAGACTCTCTTAGTAAACTTCAACCTTATCACCATTTTTTTTTTTGAAAAACTTTTTCGGCTTTTCAATTTTTGAAAGACTGCTTTGTTACTTGCATTATATATATTCGATTAATATTTCTTAGAAAGTTAATTATTAAATGCTATTGATGAATTTCATTTAAATCATTTGATTTTCTTAAGATTTAAAAGGATAGATCCTAAAACGATATGGATTTTTCATTATTATGATTATACTAACAATTTTTATTAATGAAGTTTTGTTCTATGAACGGTTTGAGTTTGATTGGTCAGATATTGAATGATTAGCAAAAAAAAAATAAGAATAAACTCATGAAAACTGAAACTAAACAAATACTTAATTTCTCTCATGTAATCACTTTTTCAATTGCATCGATTATTACAGTTAAATTATGATGAAAGATTATGTCAAGATAAATGATTGATCTTTTCTATTGGTTAATTACTCTCTGAAGTATATTAATTGAAAATTATTTATTTTTTATGTTTTCACACGATTAATTACAAGAAAGGATGCTGATAGGTACAGACATTTATATTTTATAATGTATTTATCATATTCTCCTAATATCACTTTGTATCATACAGTATGTTATCTTAAAAATAAGTCATAGACAATTGAATAAAGTTCGTTTTAATAATTGTAATCGATCTAAAAAACAGTAGGAATAGAGATAAAAAAAGCTAGATAATTTCTATCAGACTATTATTTTCATTGCCAGTAAGATACACAAAAATGGCAAGTAAGTTATATAATTAATTATAAAAACAGTCAATTTAATAATAAAACAGTCATTAATTAATTATGCTAGTTAATAACTATAAAAAATTTATTGACAGTTAATGAAATAAAAGGGTTAGCATAGAATTCAAATGGTTGGAAGTAAATTGAAATAAAACACATTCCACTTTTAAAAAATTATTTTGACAATTAAATGCCTAAACTCAAATGATGATTGATGTTAATCTATACATCTATGAATATCAACTACTGTAGTGTCCTGCAGAAGTACGACTTTTTACACCCGAAAAATATTTTCATAGTCATAATACAGTTGCACAGACTTTGACTTTATATGAAGAAGTATACTATTTTGTTTCTTCGATAAAGATCAACATACTAAAATAGATCATCTAAAATCATACAAAAGGCAACTAATAAAGAATTCATTTGGTGTCTTTCTCCTGATTATAACTTGATAAATTTTGCTAAGTGTTCGCTTGCTTGTTGCTGATGACGCTGGAATAAAAAAGCAGTGCTGTTATGAAATATCATAACTGTGAATACATAGATGAATGATTTTTTCATCGCGATAAGACATTTTGACTTTTTTTCGATAGTTCATGTTTCTTCCCCTCATACTAAAGCAATATCGATGTGCAGTTGTGTGAGTTGTTCTCAACTACAATAAATTGTTCGATCATGATCGTATTGGTTTTCATTCGTATGATTATATATATATATATAATAGTTTGAAAGAATAAAAATATTTTCGAACATCGAAATATCATTTTGTCGGATATTATTTCAAATTCGAACACGAGCTGACAGGTTTCTTTCATATCCGATACCTGATTCAAAAGCATGACATAGGTATCAAGCAGAAACAACTATTTAAAAACAAGATAAAAATTTAAGATAATACAAAGTTAAAAAAAAAGGTAACGTTTTTGCTCAAGATTCACTAATGATTAATTGTTGATATGATTTGTACTCGAAATAATTCTATATCTATTCATTATTTACAACAATCGATTACACAAGTCGATTTAAATATTTATCAAAACAAAAAAAACATTAATTTCTTTTTTTTATTCAAAAACAAAAAAAAATTTATATTTGGCTTACCCAAATTAGAAATGATTCTCATTCGAAAACATCAATATACATCTATCCCGTTTTTATTTTTAAAATCTACATGTGTAAATACTTTATCGGTACCAGTATTCATTTAAAATATTACGCAATTTTTTTAATTTATTTATCGAAATTTATTTATCATATACGAATTTATACTTCATACTAATAAAATTTATGCTTTTTTATTGCTAATTCTCTATAATGAGTTTTGCTGACTACTTCATTCTTTTTCCGGATTAAATATGATATATCCGTTCTTTCATAAAAAATGAAGAAATTCTACGATGATTACAGGACGTAATGATGACTTATTATTTTAATCTTTCAGTTGATTTAATATGATTTGTTCTTCTATAGGTATCTTGCTACAACGAAATTCTCAAGTAAATCAATATACAGGATGTCTCAAAAATCATCGAGCAAAAAGAAAATTGCATATCTTCATTATGATTTTATCGAATATACTGTATTTTCTACTGTTGATAGATAACACTTCCAGTTTTCATTTTATAAATATAAAGTTCATAAATACTCCTGAAAAGTGACACTTTTACTTTCAATACACAAAAAGTCATTTTTTCTGATTGTGGAAAACAATATATAATATTTTCTTAAAAGTTTGCCAAATTCATTTTATTGTCGTAGGCTTCTAATAATTTAGACGTCCCTCGCTTGTTATATGAACATGTCTTGAGATTTGCAGCAAAATAGATACATTGATCTCGCACATTTGATGACCGCGAAAGCTCTAAAAGTTTGCCAGCTTATTCAGTTCGGTTTACATTAAAACTTTTGACGAGCGAAAAACAAATCGCTTTGAAGAAATGCACTCATTGTTCTAAGTTTTTTCAAGGCGGCTCTGGGTGTGGGTATCGATGTTACATGTTTTCACACATCCAACAACCCGACATCCACACCCTGCTAGATAGAGCACAGTCTATTCTTGAGTGCTTTATAGTTTATTCATTTTAAGGGCATTATATAAGTTGATCTGAACCCTGCTCGTACGAAAGAAAATAACGGTTCTTTTTGTAAAAGCATTGGGTTTAAAAAAATCATTCAAGTTTTTCTGTTGAATTTCGGTAATGATTGGTATAACTATCATGCATTTCTAAGTATAGTAAATGGAAGCAATAATCGAAAAATATCCTACAATCTTACAATGGAATGGAGGTATGGGTGTAAGTGAAATAAAGAGTTACCCATGAACACACATTCATATGCACACATTGTTTAACATCACTGTCTAGTTATATATCGAAAATGATACCAATTTAGAATAGGATTGTTCGATTGGTTTTCAACTTTGCTAGAAAACCCGTTCGTGAATCAATTCAAGTTTATCTTTTATTTAAAATGAAAACAAAATATCGTTCTTCAGAACATCTGATGTTATAAATAAATCTAAGTTGATGCAATAGAGAAAGCTTTGATCTTTTGCTATTAAGGATCGAACTGAGAAAATATATTAAAGCATAGATTGAAAATAGGATGTCTTATTTCTGTACGTCTCTCAATATGTTCAATATTTAGCCATGAGTTCATGAAAACTAGTTGTGTCACAGATGCAACTCTGAGAGATCAGCCAGATGAAGAAACTGTTTCGTCCATCGTATTATTTTGTAATGCATCTACAAGATGTGAAATTTCAGCATCTTCAGTATCATTCGACTTGATGTCTTCTATTGTCGACGTCTGCATCAAATACGAAGAGATCAAATAAGCCTAGTAACAAGACTCTTTCTCTGACCTTATTTTTTTCCAATAGAGAAGCAATATGTTTCATCAAGTCACATCCAATTCTATTACCTTTTAAATGGAGCATTGTAAGCGTCTACAAAAAAGACAATAGGAATAACAAACAGTCCAACAGATGAAGATACTATCTGTCTTATTGTATTGACTTTTAATGCATCTACTAGATGCTTCGCCCCATCATCATTAATATTATTTGATCCGAGATGGAATGATTCAAGTGTCTGTATAAAATAAGAAATAACTGATATATTGTTTAAAATGAAGTTCATTGCAAAAAAGGTCTATTCCAAAGTGATCGAGAGTTTCATTTTTAGTTCGAATAAAATTTATATCTATCTCAGAGGAGATACTGCAGCCGATTCTATAGTTCACTTACGTTTAATCCCCTATTTCGACGAAGTACGAGTTGTTATCATCGATCGTACATTTCGATCGACATAGAAAATATGACGATAAACGACTTTTAAGATGTGTATCGGAGTACGACCTGAATCTATCATCCACGATCGAACATAATTCATGGTAAGCTGCTTATAATATCTGTCTATACTGTAGTAGAAATGCAGCGGAAACCCTACCGACCTTAAGATAGATTTTCTTAAAAACATCGAAAAAGAATAAAGAAACATATGTCAACAGCTACATATACAGTGCGATGGATTGTATGTAAATCAGTCAAAGAAGGAGACTGTACAACTCACTTTGTTATCTTTTAATCTGTGAGCCATATATATTGCACCGTCATTCTCGATTGTATTCGATCCAAGATGAAGACTAGTGAGTGTCTTTATCGATGAAAAAAAACAGAGTGTGTCAATTTTTTAGAAGATTTTATACCTCACACTGTGTTTGAACTTAATGCATCTACAAGGTCCTTTATTCCATTATCACTGGTGTTATTCGATAATAGATTTAGTGCTATAAGTGTCTAAATTCGAGAAGACACTATAAAATCAGTTAGATGAAAATTCTATTCTTCTCACCTTGTTATATTTCAATGCGTAAGCCAGATGTCTTGCTCCAGTGTCCTGTAACACATTCCATGCAAGGTGAAGTGTTGTAAGTGTCTGTGTCAGCGATAAAGAAACAATATCAAACAAATCAAATGATTATTTTTCTTACCGTGTTGATTTTTAATGCATCTGCCAGATATTTTGCTCCGATGTGCCAAATCAAATTCCATTGAAGATATAGTATTTTGAGAGTCTATCTCAGAAATTAAAACGAAAAACATATTAGCAGAACGAAAGTCTTGTGTTTTAGTAAAAACATTGATTTCAATCACTTTTATTCCAACAAAGGTTGAGTACTTAAGCTTTGAAAAATATGCAACGGAAGTACTTGAACTTTCAACCTGTGAAACACATGAATATTGTTCCAGATTATTGTTTCTCACTATCATCACTCAAAGTCAAGAACGTACGGTAGATATTACTGTTTATCTCACCTTGATTTCTTTCAAAGCGTTTGCCAGATGTTCCATTCCACTTTGTCGAAAGTCATCCGATGAGAGCTTGATTTCCGTTATCCACGTATCACAAATCACAGTAAATGTATCGCCAGACCAGTTACATTCGGTTTTCCTTAATGTATCTGCTAGATCCTGTGGCTCGATTGGTTTATTCATCCGAAAACGTTCAACTGACCGACGCTCTTGATTATACCTGTTAACTTTCTCTTGTTGATGAACAATAGTTCCGGATGGAAACACTGCGAGACTGAGTATCGTGATTGTCTGTATTAAAAAAGAAACAAATACTATTTAGATGTACTGGCAAAGTTTCTTGTGCGAAAACACTAGAAAACAAGCTCAAGTTTCGCTTGTTAACAATGTGTAAAACTCATATCTGAGGCAATGATTGTATTAAATTCAACTCATAGAGTATCCATTTTCGTACATAGTGACATAGCAACCAAGAGACGAGGATACATTAGTCTTTATTGTGCATGTATTCCATTCGATTGGTCATAGGCGATCACATGTTTTGTATTCGTCTTCAGGCATATTCAAACGATGTAAAATGAACTGTTAATTGCCGCGAATACGTTCATCACGAAGCTTCTTTGGAATAATAGACTTCTACAATTTTTGATACCTATATATATATGCTTCAGTTATTTTCGAGTAATAAAAATTCTTTTTTTTTTCACATAGAAAATAAACAATATTTATTAAAAAGAAAAATGAATGGCGTTTGCTAGAATCCAATACTTCAAGTTTCGTGTTGTAGCAATAATGAATTATGTAAATTAAAAGACTTTTTCTTACTGTATCGTCTTTCAATATATTTGCCAAATATTTTGCTCCGTAATATCCGATTCCACTATTACCAACCATTAGTTTTGTGAGTGCCTGTATTAAATAAGAAACAATGTTTCACTTGACATTTAAAACGGGAAACTATCTGTAAATAAATATAAAATCATGAATAGGAATGACATAGAAAGAAGATAGTATTCATGAAGGAATATGCAAGGAAAATAAGTAAGAAAACACTTAAAAATGTTTTACGTTAATTTGCTCAATATATTGGTACAGAAAATTGTAGATTTTCAACGAAACAATGTTTTTTATATATTCATCAGAGTAAGGAATTTTTCTGAAAATAGGTTTGAGTGTCTTTTGTTCAATATAATAATTTTTTTCTTATTTTGAATAATAATAACATAATAGATTCATTAAAAACTCCTAGACAATTATGTTTGTATAAATAATTTATCATTTGAAAGTTCTTTGAAAAGCATTTGAAAATTAATATTTGTTTAATATCAATTTCATTAAGAATAGGATTTTACCTAGGTAAGTGTCGAATCTCTGCACTAAATTATTGTACTAAAGGAGTTCCTTATTAATTCTCAGTGATCAATCGATCAATCATTCGATGTTCTCTCTCAAAGAATTATTAACTTGAAAAACAAATAATAGTAATTATTTATTGATAACAACATTGATCTTAGTAGTTCTATTTGTAGGAGGAAAAAGGAAAAAATTTTGACGAAAAATATTTTCTTTTCTTCGAAACATATCCAGCATCTGTTGTAATCATTTGTGAATGTTAATCACTCAAACAAATAGTAGATAACTATTGGTAGCATCTGAGTAACTCGAGATGACATTAGCTATGAAAACTCAAAAGAAAACTGAACATTTGTTCATTATTTCATTAATGCTTTTCTATTTCTATCGACTAAATAAGTAAATTTCTAAGAATTTTAAACAATATATTCGCCTAGCTAAAAACTTAAATTGTAGTCACATTTTTCGGTACATGTCAGCTGTCTTCTTCCTCATGTAATCGAGCTGAATTGATAATTAGAACTAATTAAAATTGGAAAAAGATCTAGAGCCAAAAGAAGCTAAAGACAATTTTTGCTAGAAAGTATTTCATCCATACCTCAAATTCAACGAAATCAGTCGAATTTTGCCTGTGTCTTGATAGAAGACGGCCACTGTTTATCAACGTTGCTTCATATCTAATTATACTTTCCTGATCAGCCGTACGAAATGGTACTGTATAGAGAGTGACTGTTTTCGATTCCAGAATGTAATCACATGTCACCAACCAACGTTTGTCATTTAACCAGAAAGATTCTTGAAATTTAGTGATGATTGAGTAAAAACTAGGAATATTGTTATTGTTGACTAAGCATCTGAAGAAAAACTCAAATTGATTCAAATGACATAAGTTAGTGAAGATTAACTGTTTCCAAGACGAGCCGTCAAATAGAGAGTCGAAAGTACTTCGCGATGACACCAATTTAAAATGAACAAGCGATGGCGTGACTGATAGAAGCGTCATAAGTATTTCACTCTCTAGATTACATTCATTCATTATGAGAGATCTCAAATGAACATAATTTACGTTAGTACAACATGAGACACAAGTTGCTGTGTCAATGCCATTGTTCATCAGAAGGGATGAAATTTTTATTCTTCGTAAGTGAGATAAGTGTTTGAGAATGACGTGATATTCATGAAAACTGATCGTTTTAATCTTTAAATATTGTACTGTACATTGAGATGACCATGATATACGTTGAATTATAACACTATCATTATTTAAAATTAACTTCCAAAGATTGCATTTATTGATAACCGATGATAGAAGAGTTATTGTAGTAGTATTCATAATGTTATGGCTATTTAGATCCATTGAAATTGAGACCAGTGGACATATAATAATGTTTTGTAAAACTCGATGTAGTCTATTATTATAAATTGCGCAAATAGTTACAGAAGTCAAGTACGCAAACAGACCAATATCGAATGTCGAGAAAAATGAGTAGTTCCAATCAACTATGTGTATTGAAATAACTCGTTCAGGTCGTATGAAACGAGAAATAAGTTCGATTTCAGATCTCTTCATTGAATTGATGCGAAGTTTAAAACTATTGTAAGTATTGACAACCACATGAAAGTGTTTGCAAACACATCGAAGTGAACGAAGAATAGTAATTAAATCGACAGAGTCATAAATACGATGGTGAAGTTCCGCAGGTAGTATGTGAACAGCCATGTTCGATATTGATACTTGTATACTTGAAAAGACAATGACTAGTCAATGTTTTGTAATACTAAAAATAAGATTGATCATGTTAATGAATTAATTTCATGTAAGATGAAAAAAAAAGAAATGTATTGTTTTCTATATGTACTTATTTAAAAGGATATAAAAATAACAATTTTTCTTTCGAGAAGATTAATATTACTAGCATATACCTTTTTTTAATGAACTATATTAATGGGCAAGACGATATAATACTGCTCACTCAAGCACACACTATCATATAAACAAAGCTCAGTTGTCTGTAGATTGGAATTTAGAAAAGTTCAATAGAGTTTAATTCTAATTTATCGCTGTGTTCAATATTATGGAATACTAGCCTAAATATCATAACTTTGGATTTTTTAATCGTAAGCCATTCATATTTGTTCAGATAAATAATATAAAACCACTAAAAAAGATTTCGTTCTAGTTGTGCTCAAAAGTGTATTCCATTTGAGTCAAAATCGATCAGTTAAGAGTAAATAATTCTTATCACAAAAATACTCGTTCCTACAAAAGAAATCTATGCATCGAAAAATACGTTTTTGCAGTGGTAGATTTGCAGTTAGTGTACTCAGATACTGATCTAGACGTAAAAATTGAACAATAGTCAAGCAATCATGAATAAAGAGAAACAGACTTTCTGAATTTTTTCACATACCTAAATATATTTTTGCAACTTGTGCTAATCTTTGCTATCTCTTAATACCTATTATTCGCGAAATTAATAAATTAATAATACAAATATTTTGTAAAAAAATTATAGAAGTAAATTTTAGTAATATATCTTTAATCTATCAGAGATGTCCATGACGTTCCAAAATCATTATAAAAAATTCTATACTTATCAGTACTCGATGAGATATACAGTAGAAGATAACGGCACGAAAAAAAACAAAAGAAAAGAATAAAAATACTTGTATCGATCGACAGCAATATAGACAACATTTTTTGAAGTCTAATCAATAGATGCCAGTAGACATATCACTAAAAAAAGTATGACACAACGGTCATACGAGTGACGATAAATGAATACGATTTTCATCAAGATTTGAGGTAAATAAGAAAATTGAGGAGTTCGAATAAAGTTGTTAGTGAATAATAAGATGATGATAGGTAGCATTCAACATAATTTTTATACTATAGACAACGATCAGCTATTCTATTGCATATGAGTCTTTTATCGCGACCAAATACATTTCATCATCAGCATGTCTTACCTGTTGATTACACAACTTTCATGAAAAAAAAAGATTTAAATTATGTTGAATGCGAAGGAAAGCAAACATATGTTTTAAGTGTATTTGCACAAAATTACAACATAAATGATGTCTATACGTCATTGAGATTTGAGAAGAAATCGAATTTAACACTCTAAATGATTTTTCAATAAATCACTGAAAATACAGAATATCGACATTGTGTTGCTCTTTCAGTTTTTATTTTTAATCGCGGAGAACAATTTGATCATAAAATGCCTTATCATTTTTTATATTAACACTAACGCCAATCGGTGTGCAATCATATGTTAAAATTATTAGTGAACAAAGAAATATTGTTGTTGTAATACAATAGTAAAATTCAAGTCAGCCAATGAGAATAAAATACTATATGACAAATCTTTAAATATTCTACTAATCATCATCAAATATCTGACAATGACTTATGATGTCCTATTCTCATTAGATGGATTTCAGCTAAGACTAGTTAGTATCAAACAAGAAAAAAACTGACCTATTCTAATGTCCG
Organism: Rotaria sp. Silwood2; assembly: GCA_905329745.1. NCBI lineage: Eukaryota > Metazoa > Rotifera > Eurotatoria > Philodinida > Philodinidae > Rotaria > Rotaria sp. Silwood2. Next base: position 16,710 of record CAJNSZ010002119.1, read on the forward strand.
CGCCAAAATAAAAGAGGGGTGAGTGTAAGCTCAATAACTCGACAACCGCAATACCTAGCTACCAGCGGTTTTCACCAATCGAAAGAGGAGGAGCGGGCACGTCTTTTTCTTCGATAATGTATAAGACGAAAGACTTTTAAAACTAATGATATTTGAAAAACATGCAAAACAACTCATGAAAATGACCTGTCAGCTAGATGAAATTTTGATTTTGATCTTCGATTTAGATAGAGGGACTTGAGATCTACAGTTCAAGACACAATGCGCTTTCTTACTTTTTCTTACATTTTCATCGAAATGTCAAGCTACTCGGATAAAAGTGCGAAAATTTAGTAAAAAAATCAGCAAAATTTCCTATTATTTGCGCATGTAGGTACATGATTCCATTTGCTTAACGTTAGAATGTAGTAAGACATTTATTTGCATTGTATCTTGAACTATAGATCTCAAGTACGTCTATCTAAATCGAAGGTCAAAATCAAAATTTCATCTAGCTGGCAGGTCATTTTCATAAGTTCTTTTGCATGTTTTTCAAATATCATTAGTTTTAAAAGAATTTCGTCGTATATATTATCGAAGAAAAAGACGTGCCCGCTCCTCCTCTTTCGATTGGTGAAAACCGCAGGTAGCTAACTATTGCGGTTGTCGAGTTATTGAGCTTACACTCACTCCTCTTTTATTTTGGCGCGGACATTAGTTATAAATTGTAATTGTTTCTGTAGCAAAATAAAATCATTCATAAATAGACTCAGATGAAATATTCAAATTGATAGAAGAATCAAATTCTCTTGTTCCATTTTTGTGCAAGTTGGATGGTAAACAAATAAGTTTAGTCTTATTCTCTTGAAAGAGTCTTAATATTGGTTATTTCATGTTTATATTTGTGAATGAAACAAAATCAACATTCAAGTTAAAGAACCAGAACTATTGAGTGCAATATTTAGTTGTGTCAATTCGAATGTTATCTGATATTCACTTATGATAAAGTTTAGAAATTTATAATAAGGACAGAGGCGGCGGAGCAATTTGAGTCTAGGGGAGGCTCAAAATTTTCCTGATACGATGGTGAAAGACAAAATAAAAAATTGACCAATTTCTAGTTTTGTAATCTCACTCTGTTGAAAACGTATATCTGTGGTCTTTTATTTCATTACTTGAAAAATCATGAAAAAATTTTGCTGCT